>JAJHUR010085420.1:0-58582 GCA_027495735.1 Lutjanus campechanus
TACGTGCTCATGTTCATCCAGTGTGCCCTTATTTGTGATGAAGCTGGCCATATGTTTCAAAGGAGAAAGTGGACGCTACATTTTACAGGCAGAAAGGTCATTATGGGTAAACAGCAGTGATATGTCCAGCAGTACCTTGGAACAACTACAACAATTGCTGCAGACCGTCTTGGCTTGTGAACAGGTAAGACTGATAATAAGTAAGAAATGAATAAATAAATTCCCATATAATTACTGACCCAACATCTCACGTCTAGTCGTAATTTACCGAGTAATCACCCAAGTAATTACCCAATTATTTGATATTAAAGATCGATTAATTCCTACGCAATAACCAACCTAATATCCTAATTCTGGTCTCATTTTTTTAGTAATTACCTAATAATTTATGGTAATTTTCAAGTTATTCTACTCCCATTACTTGCCACGATGTGTATTTTACTTCTTAATTCACTGTAATTTCTCGGTAATTTCCCTTATATTACTACGTAATTACAGGCCTGGAAAATAAAGGGTTACCATTTACTTTAACCCAAAACAAACTGTGACCATTTCACAAGGTCTTAAAAAGGCTTTCTGGCAGCATCTCATACAGCCAATTAAGGGTACCTTGTGCATCAGTATGAGGTGCAGAGGGATGTGACAGTACAGTTGTGATCCAGACCATCACAACTGGACCAAAAACTTTGTTGAAAGAGCTGTCTGGTAGATTTCCAAACCAACCAGAGACACTGTAAGACGTGTATTATGTTTAGGTTAATTAAGTCACTGATAGGTGTTCATTAGTGTTTAAGTTTCTGTTGCCTGGGGGCAAATCCAGTGACACAACACATTTTATCCGTATGTTGAATTGATCCACACCGGAATTCTTCTCATACAGTCTGTAGGCTGTATGCAGTGTATAAATACTGTACATATAACATATGACTTGCAGCAAATTATGTTCATGTTTGATTTTTTTAGATTGTCAGAGGAGTTAAATGATCTTCAGAATAGTATTGATTAAGCCTTAAAAAAGTTTTATAGTCTTCTGGATGCAGTTTCAAAAAAAAGTCTCAATCAATAACATTCTGAATTAAACACATTGCGCTTTGTTTTTTTTCCCCAGAGCTGATGATGGAAGTAGCAAACGAATGTGACATCTCTTTTCCTCTCATCTCTGATGAGGGCAGCACACATGCAGTTCTGATCCCCTGCCATTCAGCCGACTCTGGCTGGACTGAAGGATCCCAGTGAACACAGCTGCACCAGTCTGAGACTGAACACAGCCTCTGAGACCTACGGTAGCCAGTTTTACAGGGCATACATTACTGAGATGGTTTTCTTGGCAGGTTTGGCTGCTGGCACCCAGGGGCTGAGTTAGCCAGTTTAATAGGGTGGCTGGCTGCAACTTATGGCCAGGATGGGAAATTAACTTTTTAAAAACATCTAACAGTGAACATCCACCAGCCACTGAAAGATAAATGTTAAAGTTCACCAGCCACTCAATAGTAAATTATTATTTTATGGCCCAGATCTACCGGCCACTTATATATTTTATCAGCATTTGGCTTGTGGCTGGTGCTAATTACCCATCCTGCTTATGGCCAACCAAGCTAACTAGCCACCGCAGTTAACAGCAGATATCAGTTAGCCTACTTCAGCAACAAGTAAATTAGCTATCTGTCCATCAGGCAAATCCATAAATCACCTTGGTACTGTGCTCTGTCGTCAAACTGGCCTTATAACACTTAGTCCAAAATGTATCAATGTAGTTGAGATGAAGGAACATATTCATAACACAATTAAATTGATAAGAGGTAAGATTGACAACTAAATTGATTCTTTAAGTCTGATAAAGTCAAGTTGTCCTAAGAAAGGCATTTTTGTCTGGGTTAATGTCCAAGTTGTCATTACAAAGACATCTAAAAAAGATGTCAACTTTGCACTGAAATTTATAGAATTGACCAAAGGACACTTAACAACAACATTCATAAAGACTCCCTCAGACACCCTTTCAAATAAAGTGTTACCAAACAGTCCTAGTAAGGTATTGTTCTTCAATAACAGCTCAAGCCTGAACTGAGGGGATGGACACCATTCTTCCACCATTATTGGTGGGAGGTAGGGAGCGCTTTTGAATATCCATTATCTATAATATTTATCCATGAAAGGTCGCAGGGGGATGGAACTTATCCCAGCTGACATTGGCAAGAGGTGAGGTACACACTGGACAGGTTACCAGTTCATCACAATGCTGAGACAAACAGAGACAAACAACCATTCATGCTCACATTCACACCTATGGGCAATTTAGAGTCACCATTTAACCGTTGAGAGTATTCTTTGGACTGTGGGAGGAAACCAGAGCACCCGGAGAAAACCCACGCAGACATGGGGAGAACATACAAACTGAAAAAGGCCGTGGCCAAGCTACAAACTCCTCAGCCCCCCAGCCAGCTGTGGGATTCAGACTCAGCATTTAGTTAGGTCTCGTAGATGGTCTGCTTGTGTGCATTCACTTTGCCAACAAGCAAATCCATTTCCCAATACCAAAACAATTTAACTGTTGGTTTGAAACGCACCTATGACAAATTAGGAGACTAAGTACAAGCCGTTTGTGCCTTGCACTTTACTTTGCACCCAGATTATATGCTGTTAAAGCAGCATGAGTGGAGTTGGACACATCCTAAATGGACTGGCAACATGCATTTTGGACTACATGTTATAGATCCTTTAAATAAATACTAAGGCCCAAAGGGTTCTCATTTGGCTTAAGGAAATTCTATTTCTTAAACTAGGTATAAAAAATTTAAAAGTAATTGGATTATATATAAAAAAAAATCTGTAGGAAAACTTTGAAATTTCACCACGTATAAGTTGTGCTAAATAAATACATTTATTAATAAATTTAAATACATGCACATGCACATTCATAAAACTGACAATACGGCTACAAGCTCATAATGTTTTTGAGATACATAAATTAAATTATACAACCATTTTAACTGCACAACTTTTTCATTAGCTCCACCCAACATGTCCTGAACCGTCATGTGCTGATATCCTATTTGTTCCATTTCACTATTTAAAGCAAGATTTTCTTTCATTTTCACCCATTTTTGCTGCTGCAGTGATACTCTTTCCAACCGTTTTATCTTCCACTGCAGATCGATGTGTGAGTCAAAGAGTTACAGCAAACATCATGATCCACAGCACCAGCTGTCCTGGTGGACAGTTTTGCCAAATTGCTGGAAACACTGATAAAGGACTGCTTTGACTGATTCAAACTAAACTCACGTAAATTTAGAAACACTTTGAAAAACACTCTGCTCTGCCTCCAACATCCTTGGGCCTCTCTGGGCCAGACGCACCGATACCCACCCTGCCCCCACCCAAATGACCTCAGCACTAAATCACGGTGACACCCAGTGGCTCGTGCTGCTACTGCTCACATTAAGGGGCTGTACACACAGGAAAGTACACATATACACATGAATATACGCACAAACACAGCTCTTCATGATAATGCTTTGTGTTGAAATGAATAAAGACACCTTCAGGTTTTTATGGACTTTACACATGGACCATACCTTTGCTCTGGGATGTGATACTCTGTGATGAGATTTCCAGATGTTGTGTGGTTTCCTTTAATAAGGGAGAGCAGTGCAGGGGAACAGCAGTGTGGCACACAATACCTCAGATGTTAACATTATACACTCACGCTCTCTGCTTCTTTTCTGATATTCACATTACACTGGTCATACATATTCACTCCCACACTTGAGTGAAATAACACATGTCAGTCATTTCACATGCAACACACACACCTATACAGAGAGAGAGCGAGTCCAGTCTGTGTCCCTTAGGAGCAGAGTTGAGTTTGAGTGATGGACTGACTCTCACAGATAGCTACATACTGATCTGCTTTCCCTTCCCACACACTCAAACACACACACACACACACACAGATACACACAGAGAAATTAGAGCAGTGAGCGTGGTCTTTCACAGCAGAATGATCTCTTTCTTGGCTTGCTGTTTGATCTCAGCACTGCTGATGGGACTAGAGGAGCAGGTCTAGACCATAACACTCACCATATGTCTCCCGGAAACCACTGAGAACAAAACAAAGTCATCAACAGGCTGCCAGCAGCGAGCAGACCAAACTCTTTCACTCCCAAATGACCTCAAATTCATTCTAGCCGCGGCTGCATTGACACAAAGACTCTTAAACGTTTCCAGCTCAGGACTCAAATGAGAAATTTATTCGTGCAATGAAGTCCCAGCTCATAGATACACATTATTGAGACCTTTGAGAAGTATGACTGCTATTACTTATTTATCAAGCTCCATGCTTACATTTTCACAAAGTCAGCCTGGTCAGTCTGGTTTGAGCTCGGGTGAATATGATGTTTTTTAAATGCATATTCATAGTAGAATCAATCAACACTTCACTGTGTCCTGTACGTACCCTGAACTGATTAAAAACACATCAGTATTCTTACTCTGCATATCAATCAGATGCAGATCCGGGGGAATTCTGGGTCCTACAGTGTTCTCAGCCCACACACACACACACACACACACACACACACACACGTACTCGAGTCAGAAGTTCACTCTTCTGTTTTTTTGTGCTGACTTTTATCATCCACTCTGAAACTGAGTTATAGTTAAAGGACATAAAGTTAATCTTGGTCTGGATGACTGTTATTATGCTTTCTAATATGTTTTTCGCTTCACTTGTAATATTTCATATTACTGCCACATTAGTGTAACTGCAGGTTTAAGTATTGAGAGGCACAACACAGGGCTTCTGGTGGAGTATCTGCAATAGGCAAAGAAAGTTTATTTGTACAGCCCCTTTTCATAACAAGGCAATTCAAAGTGCTGTATAAAAGAAACAGGCATTAAAAAAAGATATAAAAGAAACACAAGGCAATATAAAAAGACAACATAAAAGCAAAAAGCAAAATAAAATAAACGATAAAATTAAGCTCAAATAGAATGTGACAAATCAAACAGAGAAATATAAATGAAAGTGCAGCTACAGTGCAGTGAAAGACTGAAAAAACACAGGTGCAAACATTACAAACAAGTTTTAAGCTCTGATTTAAAAGAAGTTAGAGCAGACTGAAGTTTTCTTCTCCATTTTGACTGGTAACAGTCAGCGTTAGGCTATTGAACTACATCATCCGTTTTTTAAAATTAATGGTTCATACTCACATTTTCACATTTTCAGCGGTGTTAGTATTTGATAACAGTTCAAACTTACGTTTAAAGGAGCCATGAGTAAGATATGGCTAGATTTTTACAATAAAACATTCAAAAAATGAACTAAAATGTTTTAAACAGCAGCAACTTGAGTGGTTAGAAAACGTGGCAGCAGGTGAAAATTAAAAATACACAAATATTGTTCAGAATGGTAGGTATGCTTATAGACAATCAAAAGTCAAATAATATAGCAGCACACCAGAAATGCTGTGGTGAAATCCTTGTTTTCCCATTGGTTCAATATTACAGGAACTCTGATTAGGTCACGATTCCCACCTTAGCCCGGCAGTAAGCCTCCCTCGGACCAGGGTACTTTCCCAGCATAAACTGTCACATTAACACAGCCTGAACCACTTAATGTTGAATGAGCCAGACTAAGTGAAATAGGTCTAGTTTGTTTGGTTGGTAAACTTCCTTTATGGAACAGGCCCCCCACTAAGACAAAAAAAATATGTGTTTTTTATTTTAAGGTGAACTACAAAGTAACTTTATTCAGCTGGAGAGTTAAGACCAATATTGCAATGATGTCACCAAAAACATTAAAATTCTGGTTGTTCAGACTCAGGTTTTATCGGTACAAGAAATATTCATCAGATAAGAGACCCCACAGAATCATAATTGAAAATGTCAGACGATGCGTGTGATTTGCTGTTAAACAACAAATGAGTCATAGATGAGAGATGAGATTTTGGCCAGATGTACCTTTTACTTTAACATGAGCAACTTGTGAAGAAACTGAAATATTTTAATCCCTACACTTCACTTGGCTTCGTCTCAGCTGCCTCTCACCCAGCCCACATTGCTCCGGCACAAATATCACCTACCTGAAGCTTCAATCCAAAACCATCAGTGACAGTTCTCAAAAGCCCACATTAGTTGAATCAAATTAATTGAATAGAGGGCAGCAGGGTACCGTAGCACACCAAGCCAACAGGCAGCTCCAGGCAAAACTGATCCCAGCGCCCCGGGAGCGAGCTGCCACCTGTGATGATCAAACACACACCGTGTGGTTAAGCCAGCCATCTGACCAGGGGAAGACAGGTTTTATAGGCCTAAAAAGGGAGTGAAAGACTGTGTGTGTACAGTTGATTTAGTGGTCTTTGCAACGGTTGCAGAACTAAAATAAAACCATATAAAGATCGTTACATAGGTCACATCATTCACTATTTGAATGGAAGAAGTTAGATGTTGCAACCCCACTCTGGGGACCAACACAATCAAGGATGTGTTAAAAATATTAAAAAATATGTTAAGAATACATTAGATTTTAACTTAATGTAACTTAATGCTACAATGAGTTTTTAACTGGTTTTGAAATCGTCTCAGTTTATCACTGATGCTTCTATATGACCTACATAAGCAGATGAGTTGTTAAGCCATTTTTTAAATTTGTGAGGTGAGAATGATCTTCTTTATCTAAAGTTATGACAAGAATTTTCATATTGTGTTGACTGTGTTGAAGGCCCATGTGGACAAAAGCATTAGGGTTCCCACCACCGTAACCACAAAGTATAATATCAAAAAATCAAAAATGAAATTATATAGAGAATAATCTCCTCCTGCTTCTTTTTAACTGGCTAACATGCTACTCACTGTAACTGTGCCTGGAAAAAATGTAAACACAGGTTTTATCTGAGTTCAAGGAGACCAGCAGCTATTTAGAACAACTATAGAAATAGCCAATTTTGTCACTGATGGTTTTGTTTGTTTATATATGGCATAAGAATTAAACTGAGACTGTTTAATAACCAGTTAAAAACTCCTTGTAGTTTATTTGTAGCATTGTACTGTAAGAAGTTTTCCTCACTGTCATTCTCAGACCAGCTTATTGGAAGACGAACTGGATGATTTTAGCTTGTTATCTTAAAGTGATATTCCACTCATTTCAGCTAAAAACATGGTGTAAATGGCGTGTTTTGCAGTTAAATTTTAATGTCGCAGCTCACAGGCACTTGGATTACACCACACGAGCAGGATGAAGATATTTTGTGTTTGTTTTGTGTTCTTTTTTTTTTACATTTTATCTGTGGTCTCCATTCACTGCCATTGTACTGGATTTGGCTGCAACCCTGTTTTCTGCTGAAACTCCAGGATTGTTTTGTGAACTGAAGATCTTCACCCATCCTCACATTGGCATAGAGGTGAGTACATACTGAGTGGATTATCATTCTGGGGTGGAATATCACTTTAATGTAAGTCCCTGTCTGACTGATTGTGGATTTACTGTACTAAGAAAATGAAGTAATTTGTCTTGTTCTGCCATATGAATCACCTTCTCATAAAGTAAAGTCATCACCTAGACTCCCGATTACAAAGAACTGGAGAATAGCAGAGTATGTCTTTAACCAAATCATATTAGTTACTAAACTATTAATATAAATTTTACTAAACTGAACCTTGATTTTTATCACGGATGGTAAAAACATGGTCAAATTTGAGCTATATTATAGAGGTGGAAGGAATACAATGATTAGGCTTTTGCAAGAACCACTCATATGAACACATTTGTTTTTAAACATGCATTAAACAGATTTGTTTGGTCCACTTGCATGCAGCACAACAAAACATTAGCATCAGGCTTTATGGAGCTGTGTCCAGCTGATGACTGAAATCCTAATATTCACTCTCCTTTGAGCTCTGTTTTGGTTTCCATCACATACTGAGGGAAATATCTGGAGAAGCACACTATCCCAGGAATCCTGGGAAATGCACTTGTTTTTATGGTATAACTTCAGCTACAGTCAAAACACACAGATCATATTTCAAGCAACACTTAATGCAACAAGTTGAATAAGAGTTCACAGCCTGACCACTTTTCTGTATTGTCTGGTGGTATTAATAAGTATTCAAGGCAAAAGAATAATCAACAATAAAATTAACATAGTATGAACTGTTCATACTTCCTCAACAAAATTCATTAAAGAAAGTCATTTAGTGTTTTCAAAGTCATCTATTAAGCTGGAACAGATTTCCATCTTCAGAGGCTGCTGCTGTGACGCAGCAGAGGGCTTGCACCATGCAATGTTGGGAATAACTGGGATAGTAAAGTAAGTGATCACTCAAAGTTAAAAAGCTAAAAAACAATTTAATCATTTGGTGTGGAATTTCAGATGGATTCTGGAGATTATGGCCTTCTTTCTTCAGTGCAGCGATGAGAGAGGTGCATTTTGCTTTAGCCTTCTGTTGAATGTAAATCCGTCATGATGCCATGTCTGGCAGTACTGCACCCAGAAAAGTTTTGGATGAAGTATGAATCCAGTGTTCTTGCACACTTTGGGCTTTCCACGACAATTTTATCTGAGATTCCAAATGTGGCAGCAAACCAGTGCACCTCATTCACATCTTCATTGTTCAGTCTTTTAAAGTAAATTTCCACACAAAGCTGGTGGCACAAGTCGTGTTTCGTAAGCTTAATTTGGATGTTACAGATTCAGTTCTGAGGTGGATCCAAAATAGGACAGTGCAGGTGGAACTGAAGAGGGCAATTCAACACAAAAAGTGACAGGTGGCTGAAAATTTCAGGCAAAAACAAACTCAACAGTCCAACAAAGTAATCAATATGAGAGTCCACAAACCACAAAAAATCCAGAATCCAGAATGGAAACAGGAACACAGAAGAGCAGATACAGACAACCTGACAACTGAAAAAGGGAACACAAACTGACTATATACACCAAGGACTAATAATAGGCAGGTGAAACTAATCAGAACAGGTGGGAAAACAGACAAAGACAGGAAGTGAAGAAACAGAAACAAGAAGGACGACTGCAACAAAGAAAACCAAACCATGAACCTATAAATTACTGTCCTAACTACATTAATGGTAAGAAATGTTTGAATTTTTGGTACTTTGTGCTTTTTAATCACTTCATTACTTCCACCGGTGCATGCACGTACAGCTAATCTACATATTTTGTAGGTATATTTCCATTATGTTCTAAATGTCTTAAAAACATTTTTCCCAGTTTGCCTTTATTATATTTCCCAACGAACGGGAAATGGTTTGGATGGGCTTTCTCAGGAATTCAATTTCCTGGGATTAAACCTTACTGGAAACAATGCCTTTTGGGGGCCACAAAACCCCTAGAAAGAGCTGAAGGAAGCTACAGTGCTCAGCAGAGTGAGGAAGGCATGCAAAGTCCTGTGATAATTCTTTGTGGATTCATCAAAACCAATTTAGGCAACAGTATCTATTTTAGATTTTATTGGCATCAGTGTTTTGGCAACTTTTACGAGTCAATAATTAATTCTACCACTCCAACCACTGCCTCAGGGTCTGAATGCAAGCTGCAATGGGCAAACATGAACTCTTATAACACTTCAAACCTCACAACGTGAAGTTCTTTTTACCAGTGAGTGAGATTTGTGATTTAAACCTGCACTCAAATGGAGCAGAACAGTTTGATAATGCTAGTGATTAAATTTATGACCATGCATCTACCTCTGTACAGGTGGCAGTCATCAAGTTAAAAAGAGCAATTTACAACAAGTTTGTGCAGTTAGGTGAGCTTGGTGACTCTGATGGAGTTAAGAGAAGAATAGCAACATGTTCTTGCATGAGGTTCATCGTTGATGCAAACAACTAACATGTCACATAAAATATTCCTTTAGAGTTCAGATGATTGAAGTGTGTTTGTTTCTTTTATCAGACCCTTAAACTGCTACAACAGCAAATGTGTCACCTGCATGAAGGTGAGATAAATCAAACGCTCCTCAAGTATTCAAAATGTATTCAACTGTTCTTTGTGCCTGATCTGCCAAGCCATTAAATCCTAGCTGAGTCATTCTGCTGCGTCTTAATTAATGAGGCCACTTCGAAGATTTATTCTTGGGACCAATTACAGCATCTATGACTCTCTGGCAAAATCAATCAGTGCTGCTAATATGACATCATAAGTGACTAAGCAACTCTCCCGAATGGCATTATGGCATCAATGAGTAGAAACGGCTTTGACACAGCCACAGAGTGTGAGGCTCGGAGCCAGAGGGATGACGGCACTCTGTAATTTCTTTAAAGTCTGTAGAAACTAATAATGTAATCAAAGTTGTCAAACTGTATTAAAATATTGTTTTAAATGAGTGAAAAATGCACTAAAATCTAATGATATAATAAAATGGTAGTAAAAGTTACAGGATTATTTGAGTAATTATAAAAACATCCTTTTTAAAGTCACAGTTGTCAGCTAACATAACATCATAAAACATTCTCAGGTAGGGTACATTTTGTTACAGTATCTCTTATTTACTATGTTATCAGTCACGAGAGGGTTTGAATCACTAATATCAGTCCCTTTCATCTGTCTATCAATGGCAAAACAAAGGGATCGACATCGAGAACAATCTGCTTATAAAGAATATAAAATGAGATGTGCAGTTTTTGCGCCCCTCGCAAATATCTCATCCATTACTGGCGATCCTGATTATTCCTCTGTTGCCACCTGCTGGTTTACACTTTTGCCTTTACTGAAATATCTCAATAATTACCAAATTCTGTCCATACATTCATCCATCCCAGCGGGTGTTGTCTAATAACCTTGGTGATCCTCTGGCTTTCCATCCAGCTCCATCAACAACTCAGATGTTTAGTGCTAATTAGCAAATGTTAGCATGCTAACCCTCTAAACTAACCTGGTGAACATGGTAGACATGGTACCTGCTAAGCACTGCTTTGTCTGCATATACTGTAGTCTCACAGAACTCAGTTCATCAACATGAAGGCTATTCATTCTCAGCAGGTCAACACTTAAATATCCACATCCACTTTGAACCAATCTGACAGAATTCAAGCAAGTTGCAGGAGAGGACCATAAAGAACTAATATTATGTTACTGAGCACCAGCTGGAAAAAATTAAATCAAAGAAAAATTGGTTTGTACATTCAGGGGTTAGTATCTGCAATGAAAAACTCAAGTAGGTACCTGGTAAGAAAAGTGAACCTAGTCAAGTAAGGCCAAGTCATACCATGCAGTGGAAACACAGCCAAAAGGGCTGTTGACACATAACAGGGTCTTGTTAGACAACATTAATTAGCAACAACTAAGGCCCTGTTCAAACCTGGTATTAACATGCTGAGTGATCCCATCACAAGTGGACAGCTTTAGTGAATGGATTCAGCTCATATTTCAGATCACATCGTTCAGACCACATTCAGCAGTGGTCTGTGCTGCTTGTGACCACATTCTTTCAACAATGTGTACGTAAATATGGTCTAGGCCTCACTGAAGATTGCTTACTTAACTGACGTCCTGCAAATAAATAATTTGTTTCACTGAAATGCAAATTATGCATAGGCTCTCTTAGCTACAGTGGATGTTTCCATTTAAGAATTGTGCTATTTTGAGTGTTACTGAGTGATGAGAAACTTCACTTACTTTGTGAAATGCTGTATATGAAAAATTCTTAGTCATTTGCACCCTCTTGTAAATACGGCAAATGTTAGGCTATACGTCGTTATTTCTTTCTTTGTGGAAAAAAAATTGTGTCTATTTGTCCCAGCAGGCCTTCAGTTAAAAACAACTGCAAATACATTTATTCGCAAACAGAGTGGGGAAGTGAAGTTCAGTTGTGCCTTCTTGTGAATTCAGCATTAAATTCAAAACATTAAGTTGTTTCTTCTTCCTCATAAAAAATATTGTGTTGCTGTCATGGGAAGACAGGAGAGACAGTCTGTGGTGCACTGGAACGGACACTTTTACTCTCTCTTTGTTCGCCCCAGTGATTCAGTCATTAATGCCTCTCTTAGTCGTCTGTGATGTGAAAACATGAGATTTACGCACAGTCAGAAAAAGTCAAAGTGTGCATTGTCCTCATCATAATTCATTTATAAAATCGCAGCGCCCCACAGAGATTCTCTCCTGCCACACTGCTGACAGCACAGGTAAGATATGAGGCTCATTGTTGGCTGATAGAAGAGTTTAGTATAGTGCTGAACTAAAAAAAAGAACAAATAAACAGCAGACTGGACAGTAATAGTCATTCAACTGACAAAACAACCCTCATTTTTATTTGCATATAGAGCAGGGAAGGCAGATCTGATTACAAGTGGTCACTCCAGACGCATTATGTCAACTTAGGAGCTGTACACTTTTGATTGGATGCATGTTAATACCAGGTCTGAACAGGGCCTGCGGTAAGTTCCAGTTGTAACAGAGCTCATATTGACAAACTGAACAAACGGTGACATCTCAATTTGAGTACCTGTCAGTTGATAATAAAGGTCATATGTCATATCTGTCCTGGAGAAGGTGATTGTCCAAAAGTTAGAATGATGCAGGAAAAAAATCCAGTCTCTCAATTTGTATCACATCTCATCATTTCGGCCACTTCCCTCTCCATCCACATATCCAGTCAAGTCTCAAACTTTAATAACCTTCAGTTAATGAGTCAATTTAAAGTGAGCTCATATCAATCCACAAGTTCAGCGAGGATGCAATTCAGAAGTAAATGTTTACTTCTTGCACTTGAATTGAGGCTAAAATGAGACTAAATTAACTGTGTGGAAGGAAGATTACCAATGACCTGCTGTGAATTATGAGGAAGACAGTAAATGTTGGAGAGTGATGACTTTCCTGACAGTCCTCCAGGCTGTTTTCTGCGTGACTAAACTGAGATATGTTTTTAAGCATTTTAGGGGTTTGCATGCAAGAAATAAATGAAATAAATAAACATATTTAGATTAGAGTCAAAAAATGAATGTTAGTTGACTGCAGCACAATTTAATTCCAAATCACCCCCATATTTGAGTGAACTAAAAGCTAAAATGATGGATCACACTGCTCAATGCAAGCCTCTCATTTTCAAAATGTCACCTTTGCTAGAGCTACAGTAAGAATAACAAGCTTTGCATTTAGCCTGATGACTCGGCATTTTTACGCCATTCAATGGGCTTTCACGAGGGCTACATAAGACCAAGAGGTTGAGGAGTTTTCACAGACAGTTCTTTACCTGAATGTCAAACAAGAAAGACAAGGACACAACAGTTTAAAGGGATAGTTTGGATTATTTGGAGTGGGGTTGTATAAGGTACTTGTCAGTGTGTAACCTACAGCAGCCATTCCTAAACTTGAGAATGCCACGGCCCGATTTGAAATCTGAAATCTTCTGAGGCCCCCCAAACCTTTAAACCCTCAAAGATAGAAGATTCTGGTGTTAATGTCACTGGTCACCATATATGGTGTAACACCTGTTAAATTAGACTAGATAAATAAAGAATAAAACAGAATTTAAATCCCATGGCTTTGTTTTATTAGGTATGATTACTTATTATATACTTATTATACATATTTTATGGTAATTTGAAAGGTATAAAACTGAAACTTATAAACTATTTATTTTTAATCACTTTTAGAATCACTGATCTACAATGTATACTGTAGATGAGAGCCACTCATCTGAGTACTTTGCTCCTGTGTTATGCTTCTGGCCATTTTTGTGTGAAAACAACCGCTCTAATTTGACTGGTGGTCAACACAAATACAAAGGTCTTTGCCAGTTTAAACATATAAAATAAGAAAACCAGATCACTTTTGAGCTATTAGGAGCCGAGACTGTATGGCCAGTCAGGTGAGCGATTATGTTATGTCTTTGCTGATTGGCACTGTTACACAGAAAAAATAAAGAAAATAGGGGTTGATGAGTGTCTGCTTCCTTCAAAGTGCAAGAACAACCCCACTGAGTGGCCAGAGGTGGCATATCCTGACATACAAGAACCTTACTGAATCTCTAGGCAACCTATTTTTGACATTTGTCACTTTTTAAAGACACCATTTTGCTGTTTTAGTCCACTGTGGTGTTAGGTTGAACTTATTACACCAAAACATTTGACATGCATGTGTGTGCCACTAGTTTTTTTTTTTTTTCAGTTTGGTGCCAGCACTCTAATTGCACTTGTTTTCACCCAGACAGCAGCATGGTCGTGCTCTCATCCAGGGCGGTCGTCATGCCCTCAGTTTGGAGAACCAGCGGTAAACACGGTGTACGACACTAGGCAATGTACTGCTGTGGACAGAGTCATCAGCAAAATGTATTTTAGCCTAAAAAATACAATAATAGCATTTTACCTGTATGCTAAATTTAGAATATTTTCACTGTTGTTGTTTTTTTTACTGTATCTTCTATACTGTATTCACAGTCTGTGTGGTCCAGTCTGATCCTTCACTTCTGTGAAGTGAATTTTGTGTACATGTATGGAGGAGTGTATACATAAATTTGTCAATATATTGTCGTGCCTGAAAAAAATGCGCAAATCTATACTATAGCTCAGAGTGGAACACTATTAATTCACTACTCTACTATTATACTAAAACATTAAATTAACTAATTATACAGTGCTGTTTGACAGCGGTGGCTCTGCTGTTTAGGATGCTCCCAACCTGAAAGTAAGCATGAGCCAAAAATGCAGCAGGGAGCACTTATGTCTTCGTTGTAATCAGACTGAAACCCTGCAGCAGTCACACATCACTGAGATATGGATTTTGATAATCAAGTAATCGTTTTAGTTATTTATCAAGCAAACAAAATGCTGCTTCCAGCTTCTCAAATGTGTGGAATTGCAGCTTTTCTCCTTAATGTCATTGTAAGTTGAGTATTTTTGTGTTTTTGACTGTTGGACAAACAAAACAAGCCATTTGTAGTTATCTATCTTCATTCTAGACCTGTGGTGTCAAACTCAATCATTCCCAGGCCACATCAGCATTATGACTGCCCACAAAGGGCTGGTTATAAATGGAAGACAATATAAATGGATCCTTTTGATATCATATTACATGTCTCTGCATTTGATTGTTATTGGTTTTAGTGATCTATGGCAAGCAGACACCACAGTGTAAAACTATGATAGTACTCATTTTAAAAAAATTATAACAGACAACATACTGGCTTGTGTTGATTAAGCACAGACATGTATTCACTTTCCAATCTCTCATTTAATTGCCTTCCTCCTGTGTCAGCTTTTCTTATCTTAGGTATTTTGCTCAACTGCTAATGTTATTTGCCACAGCCACTCAGCTCAAGTTGTTATGGCTTGTGGTAGATGGACCCAAATGCATGACACAATTTGGGGGTGGTGAATATTAAAGGATATTTATTGCACGGGTGAGAGGGGGAATGGAGGTGGGAGGAGTCGATGGGCTAAGGCAGAGAGGGCAGTGCAGAACGGCTTGGTTACCAGAGCTGGAGATGGCTGAGAGATAGGAGGTTGAAAACAGGCAGGGAGGACTGCAGGCACTGAGATGAGAGTGGTCTTGAGGCACAGGGGAAAAAACACCATTAACAAGGAGGCAACACATTGAAAAATAGATCGCTGGAGAAAACGTGGGGCCTGAGCTCTTACGCATTGCAGACTGAATGAACCGGCACTGGAAGTGTGGAAACCAGAGTTGATAAAGTGGAGGACTGACAAGGTGCAGGTGAGCTGACTGGGAGTGGTGATGACATGATTCCTGCCAGGTGAGGATGGCGCAGAGCCAGGAAGGAGCCAGGAGACTGGATGCCCACGAGACAAAGACAGACAGGAGACACAGGGGGAGAGGGAAAACAGAGGAAAACACCGAGAGATAACAGGAAACACTGCCATGGCCATGACACAAGTGCCACTGCTGGAAATGGCTAGATGATACTGAGACCCTACCTACCGTATACTGACATCTAGCAATAGATGTCTTCAGCGTGCAGATGAACAAAATTGGGGTGCATTCTGGGACATGTAGTTAATGGAAACTTTACTTCTGAAACACAGCCTAGAATTGTAATGTGCAAATTATATTCTTTACAAGCTCTCATGGACCACATAAAATGAGGTGCTGTGCAGAAGGACGTGTGCATCTGCTCATGGACGAGAGGCTACAGCTCAGCTGAGGAAGATGCCATTAATGTTTACATCCCATGCTGCCATGAGTCTCTCATCTATCAGTAGATGCACGCATCTCTCGGCACAGTAAAACGGTTGGTGGACTGAAAGAAAGTGCTTCCTACATGAAACTGCTCACAACAAGGTCTGTAGATTATCTTGAGTAATAGGGTCATGATTTCTGGAAAGAGACATTGCTCTTGAGGACAAATGTATTTTTTGGCACGTTGGAGCACCACAAGCTGAGTGCTGTCTAGTTCCATTATACTGGAGAAAGGGCAGACATCTCTACATCCAATATCTCCAAGGCTCAGCAACTAACACCAAAATAGTTTAAATGATAAATAACACTGTAGGTAAGAGAAAAGATTTGCATGCTTGATTTTGGGGTGAACTGTCCCTTTAAGTCGATAGATGACAAATTTGCAAGCAAGAAAATATGCAGGAGCATACAGTTGCTGTGTCTGATGAAGGAGCTAAGAGAACAGGAGTCAGAGCTGGTGAGGGAAGCAGCTGTAGCTCAACTGGTGGGTAGAAATAGGAGGGCTGATGTCACAAATAGACCCCCCTGTTTACACTGTCGAATGTGATTGGTGGTTGTTTGGATGAGCTGATCAGCTGGGATGTGGTGTGCGTGACTTATGTATCCTGCCCGAAAACACCATAAAGTGTCACTTCTGTACTGCAGTGTGTTTATAGCTGTGACATTATGATGCAGGAGTTGTGATTAGGTGCCATTTCAGCCGCGGTGGCATCATGTCAGCGAGTGTGGGAGATGATTGGATGCAAACTTGTGCATGCTTCTCCATAAAGCAGGCAGCTCCGCGATTGGCTGAACAAATAACCATTGGAGAATCAATCAAAGGGTAGCCATACTCCCGTCGCTTTGCAAGACAAACAAAACAGCTCCCAACAGGTTTTTTTCCTTTTTTTGGAACATTTTTTGTCGCTGTTCCTCTCATCTTTTATTCCCCCTTCTACTTCTTCCTTCCTCTTAAAACACTGGCACAGGGCTCAGCCAAAACTAATCGTTTTTTATTCATGCTTTTAGCAGGCCAGCAGAAAGTATTGGATTCCTTTAAGATGGAGCAGGAGGCACAGTTTAAAAACAGCATTATCCTTCCAACAACCTTCAATCAATTAGATTCTCTATTAAACAAAAAACACTACTAATGGGGTCTAAAGAGCTCTGGCACCCACACGCGCGCACACATAAATTGTGACGATCCTCTTCTTTCTCTGTAAGTCCTCCCAAGTTTTTCAGTGATGGGCCAAGAACCACCTTAAAGGGAAAGTTTGGATTATTTGAAGTGTGGTTGTATGAGGTACTTATCCATAGTCAGTGTATAACCCACAGTTAGGGTGACCAGGTGTCCCTCTTTATGTGGGACTGTGCAGCATTTTTATGCCTTGTCCCACATCCTACAAATTGAGACAATGTCCCACATATTGATTGGCTCTAGTTTTCAAAGTCAACCCACTGCAGGACAGACACTTAAACCTGTTACCGTCTTTGTTGCCCTACGCCAAATAGGAGAAAATTGTGAGTCACCACAAATTCACAAGCTATGCAGATTATGCAGAATATGATGAAAACTACCACAAAGAAAATGAAACGCAGCTACAACAAAGACTGGGAATCTATTGTTTGCTACTGAATCAACCAGAGGCCAAAGCATAGAGATGTTATGAGCAAAGGGGCAGAAAGAAAAAAAAGAAATCATTATTTTTTAATATCAAAACTTTAGACTACCTCTCAGTATTGGCAACGTGTCCCACACAAAAATACTCTTTGCTCCACATTTAATTTGTCTGGTCACCCTACCTACAGTAGAAGGTGGATGACCGTTGCCCAGTTTGGAGAACAGGGTGACCAGATGAGAATGGGTGAAATTCAGGACAGGGGAGTCAGGAGTGATTGTGACATGTCAAAGCGATTAAAATGTATAGGACCATTTTGAGTAACATCAGACTCCGACTCCAGTCATTTTTTATCAATATCATGAAGATCAGTTACAGATTATGAGGATGATATGAAGCACAGTGTCCTGGCACAGGTGACAGCTGTGTTACTGTCATTTTCAACATTTTTTCAACAGATACGATTGTCATTATGCTGAAAGAGCAACAAACCATATATATATATTTTTTTTTTATATCACCAATTCATCCCACAGTGGTGGCTACAGTCTCTGTCATCTGGCTTAAAACAGGTTGAATGACATTCACAGTCTGTTATTTATGATAAACAGTGCAATAAACAAGTTTAAACACATCAGTAACACTCTGACATTTTAAAAGCAGGAATTATAGCCTACGTGAGTAATTTGATTAGAATATTTTCATGGATTCTGAATAAAAAAAACAAACAAACTTTTGATACACTAATTCATGCCTAATTAATAATTGAGTAAAATGTCTCTCTTTTGAAGAATCTTCTTTATTCTGGTGACAGCAGCAGCGAGTTGTGCATGTCTCTGTTATGTTATTAATTAAGCAATTAAACAATTCAGCAGTGCTCCAAAATACACAAGATGTTTAGTACTACATTTTTTAATATTACTGTTTCACCAAGTCAGTCTCTTCACCACTTTGGCCTTAAAGTCTCAAGTAAAGCCGAGTCTTAAAGACAGCTCTCATTCTGGGGTTAATTTTCAGGACAAATGGGACAGGATTCAGGATTCGGGATAATTCCTTGAAATTCAGGACTGTCCTGAATTTTTCAGGAGGTCTAAACAGAGAGGAGTAACAGCATAGAAGCAAAGCAATGTACAGCTATGGGCAGGCTCACCAACAAAAAATATAGAGCCCACTTTAAAAAAAGGTCCACCTAAAAAGTTCAATGTCAGTTTAAGTGTATGCTATATTCAGAATATTTTCCCCGCTTTGCTTTGCCATCAGACAGCCTTTTCTGACGAGAAGCTGTCCTTTATGTAAGCCATATATTGCCCTCTCTTGCTCAACCAGACTCCATCGCCAAAAACAGTAATTTTACCTTGCAGGAGATGCTGGTCTAAGGCTGTCTCGATTGGATAGGCTGTTTATATTATTGTGAGACGTCAGTAAACCCAAACTTACCATTCAAAACACCAAAGTTACACAATAACAATAACTTGCTATCCAGTAGAAGCAAACCAGCAACTCCTGTGTTCTGTGATGTTAAATTACTAATGAGTTTGGTTAGTTTGGAGAGAGTGGTAAGAGTGGTAAAAAAAAAAATAAAATAAAAAAATAAGCTGTCTGACAGCAAAGTAAAGTGGTGAAAATATTCTAAATATAGTGCACACTTAACACTTATATTGATATTTCAGGTGGGCCTTGTTGTAGGTGGCTAAAGTATTTTGGTGCTGAAACAGTCCACAGCAGTACATCATGACTCATGCTCATATTGACTGCCATCTACTGTAGGTAATTCACTGACTATAGTAAGTAACTCATACAAAACCACTTCAAATACTTGGAAACAAACACACACTTGCACACTTGTTAAAGAGTTCAGATGCATTTGGTGGGTTGTCTGAGATGCTCATTGGGAACCAGCTTATCTGCTGCCCTTGATATTCACTCAGTCTGACACACACACACACACACACACACACACACACATACACACACACACACACTCTGTCACACACACATACACTACATAAGACCTCACTGGACAGCACAGCCAACAGAAAATGGGCAGAGATGTTCTGGGAGTCAGGCGAACACTCCCATTGGCTGAGCAAACAAAACAAACTCCCAATTAGAGCAGATAGTTAGAGGCTATGCAGAATAAACAGCTGTTCCCGTTTTGGACACTTAGCTGAATGGAACTCGCTGAGTGCTATCAGCCAAAAGGGAGGCTTGCAACAGCCTCTGTGAATTGTGACGGCATGAAAAACTGCCAGGACACTTTGAGAAGCATGAACAAAGAATTTGCCACCAGCGACATGGCCAGGAATGTCTCATCTCTTGCAGAAAAATGATCACTTTCTTGGGTTGTAGCTATCTAATGCCATCAAACAGGTTCTTCTAGCTGTGTTTTATGCTAAATGTGATTAGGGTTTTATGCTGACAGGTGACTGAACATCTTCACTCGTGGTGTGTACAGATCATTAAACCACATCCAGCTCTCCTGAGAGGCTCCTCACGTCTTTTTCTGCATCTTCAACCAGCCCATCTCCTCTTTTGCTTCTCACCCACTCCCTCACTCTGTTTTCCTGACAGATTACATCTCTCCTCTCCTTCATAGTTTAGATGGATTGCAAAGTTTCTCAAGCTATAAATCTATTAATATTCACTTTGGAGACCAGAGGCGATAAATTGCAACCATAAAAGCGCCACACAGGGGACAGAGCACCTGCTCACACACACACGCAGATACACACAGACAACTTACATAGGGTATCACATACGCACAAATCAGGCAGCTCATTAACTGCCTGTGTGTTTGGGTGCAACCGTGTCAGTGTGCGCTGCACTTATGTGTGTATGCAGCAGGAGCCTCTTTATATGGCTCCGCTCATATGCACTGTATGTCATTTTAAGACTGATAAGGGTCACTGAAGCAGAGACACACATACATGCCCTCTCTGCTGGGACTCTTTATCCAGCGATAGATACATTTTCACTGTCTGATTTTCAATTGATTTTTCCTGCATTAAAGATATTATAATGCGTTGTATGGGCTACATTTTTTCATGTTAATGCAATTTTCTTCCTGTGGAATTGGACCATCAGCTCCATCGTTCTTTGATGTCTTGTTTATTTAGTATCTGTTGACTTGAAATTTTTCATAAGCCTCTTGGTTTTTGCGACCTTTTCCTCGCAGCACAACCTGTGGTTTCTCTCTTCTCCATTTAATAAGGTACATTTTCTGGAATTATCCTTTTGATTAATTAACCATTTAAATGAACAACATAGCAGCATGATCGTCCATGAGAGTGCAGATTTTGCTACATGATTTAAGTCTAGAAAATGGCCGCTTGGAATAGACTAAATATTAATCAGAGATATATGCATGTCAGATCAATCGGCAAACTCTGAAGTGTTTAGATGATGATGGTGTGACTCACCATTTACTAAATATGAGGCCATTAAATATTACTCTACTGCTTGATCTGACTTACTAATACACTTACTAATACATTCCATCTGTCACATATCCCTGCCAAGCAAACAACTAAAATTGTGTTCAGTGCAATACAAGCGGTAGGTTTATTATCCTCTCCTGGCTTATGCCTGGAGGGGATAGTGTAATCTCAGTGTGTGCGCTTTCGTGCGTGATCTCTGGACCTACAGTTCACTGGGCTGCAGCTAAACCTGAATACTAACTGGACTGATCAGCCTAATTTTATTGTGCATATTCATGACTGTATGCTAAAGGACCTCTGAGATTCAGAATTTTTGAAAAACCTTGAGAAAATCTGATTTTATGACTTTTATGTCTTTATGTTTTTAGGCATTATTTTTTCAGGTCATCCCAATGTTGTTAATGCGATATCTTAAGAACGCCTTGAGGGAATTTCTTCTGATGACATTTTGGTGATCAAAGGTCAGTTGTCAAGGTCACACTGGCCTAACCAAACACATTTTTGGCCACAACTCAAGATGTCATGTACTTATTATAACAAAGTTACACACCAGTATCTAATAGGATAAAAATGATGACATTTTACATCAATAAGGGTCAAAGATCAACTTCACTGTCTTCTGTACTCCTCTATAAAAAATAGTCTCTAAATGAAGACAACATGTTTCTTACTGGTTATTCACTGGAGTCACACATGTAGTAATAACTTCCATTTTCCCACATTATTACACTTTATACCTTTTATTAAATTCCTTCAAAGCTACAGGTCAGTAAAGCATTAAGTTACATATTAACAGTGAGTTGACCTTTGGGACAATAACACCAAAAACTGATGATTTCTTTATGCTTTCCAGGAGTTTCTGTTCTTTACACAAATGAAGAAACTCTAAATGCAATGATTACATCCATGATTATGTTTCTCTCTAAGTGCTGTGTTTGAGCTGCTGAGTCCACCTTTGAGTGGGATCACACACCCCTGTGGATCAATACCATCACAGCAACCCCACAGGCTCTTTACAGATAACTCCCACTTGACATTAGCTCCTGTGTCGAAGAACTTTGCTGTTATTAGGGAGGTGGATAGTTTGCAATGCAGCTGAAACTAATCAATAGTGCAGTCACAACTGCTGTTGTTGCAATGTAATAATTTCTTTATTAGGCTGCAGTGAGTGGGTGACTGGTCTGAATCAGCTGACCCACCACAGCATGAACTTTGTCACAAAAAGCAAATATATACAAACACGGCTTCGGCTAAAGCTTAAACACTTGGCTGGCCTGTCAGGTGAACTGTGTGTGTGTGTGTGTGTGTGTGTGTGTGTGTACGTGATTAGATCTGAGCCAGAATATGAAGTTAAATGATTGATGCTTGACTCTTTGAGCTTTGTGTTTGAATCTCTCTTTAATTTTGTTTGTATCTGTGTCACTGTGTGTGTGTGTGTGTGTGTGTGTGTGTGTGTGCGTGTGTGTGCATGTGTGTCAGAGTGAAAGTGAGTGATTTGGGATGTTGTGTTCCTACGAGAAGAACTTTGTGCTTATCTGAAACACCACATGGCCTTTCTCTCTCCTCTCTCACTGTCAAAGCTGCCATGACCAGGGGAGTGGTTAGAGTTTGTGTGTGAGTGGATGAGAGAGAGAGACAGAGAGAGAGAGAGAGAGAGAGAGAGAGAGAGAGAGAGAGAGAGAGAGAGAGAGAGAGTTGGTGAATCATCATGATGATTCATTTTCTTTTTTGTTATTATTTGTATTTGTGTGATCTAGGGACCTGGAGCCTGTCCACAGCTAATCTCGCATATTACTGGACCAATCAGCCAAATTTCTTTGCACACAATCATGACTGAATGCTGAAGATTTCTGTGATTCACAACTTTTGAAAAAGCCTTGAAAAGCCTCCTTTTAAGGTGACGGACGTGGCATTATGTTTTGCTTCATCCCATGCTTGAGGGACCTTCTTCA
Organism: Lutjanus campechanus; assembly: GCA_027495735.1. Lineage (NCBI taxonomy): Eukaryota > Metazoa > Chordata > Actinopteri > Lutjaniformes > Lutjanidae > Lutjanus > Lutjanus campechanus. The sequence goes on from JAJHUR010085420.1 coordinate 23,133, forward strand.
AATTCAGTGTGAATTACCACTCAGACTCAAGGAACTGATTAGATTTTGGTGGTCAAAGATCAAAGGTCATTTTAGGCCCTAAATCAAGAATTGCTGTGGGATGGGGTGGCATGATTTTTTTCTGTTTCTGAAGTGGGACATGCCAGAGAAAGTTTGGGAATCACGGCTCATATACACTGCCTGGCCCAAAAAAAGAGAGTCACCACCTGGATTTAAGTAAGAAAATAGGTAGAGCCTTCCACTGGATAATTACTGCAGTAATGTTTCAGCTGGCAACAAGTTATTTAACCCTAACTGATGCAGTGAGAAGTTTCTCATTTCTTAAACAACCATGTCAGAAGACATATCCTGTTACTCTGTTTCAGAAGGGTCAAATTATTGGCCTGCATCAAGCAAAGAAAACAACTAAGGAGACTGATGAAACTACTAAAACTGGGTTAAGAACTGTCCGATGCATTATTAGAACCTGGAAGGATAGTGGTGAACCATCATCTTCCAGGAAGAAATGTGGTCGGAAAAAAAATGTTAAATGATCGTGATCGGAAATCACATAAATGTTTGGTGAAGTCAAGACATAAAAAATCAACAGTCGAACTCAGGGCTGTGTTTAATATTGAAAGTAAGACCATTTCCACACACACAATGTGAAGAGAACTCAAGGGATTGGGACTAAACAGCTGTGTAGCCTTAAGAAAAGCACTTATCAGTGAGACTAATTGGAAAAAAGGCTACAGTTTGCCAGGGAGCATAAAGATTGGACTCTTGAGCAATGGAAAGAGGACATGTGGTCTGATGAGTCCAGATTTACCCTGTTTCAGAGTGATGGGGGCATCAGGGTAAGAAGAGAGGCGGATGAAATGATGCTCCCATCATGCCTAGTGCCTACTGTACAAGCCTGTGGGGGCAGTGTTATGATCTGGGGTTGCTTCAGTTGCTCAGGTCGAGGTTCAGCAACGTTATGAGCCCAAAAAATGAGGTCAGCTCACTACCTGAATGAGCAGGTTTTTCCATCAATGGATTTTTTCTTTTTCTGATGGTACGGGCATATTCCAAGATGACAATGCCAGGATTCATCGGGCTCAAATTGTGAAAGAGTGGTTCAGGGAGCATGAGACATAATTTTCACACATGGATTGGCCACCACAGAGTCCAGACCTTAACCCCATTGAGAATCTTTGGGATGTGCTGGAGAAGACAGAGCGGTCCGACTCTCCCATCATCAATACAAGAAAAATTAATGCAATGTTTTCATTTCCTGTAAATGATCAATGCCATTGCACACTGTCATTTTATTAATCAAATAAACTAAACTAAACTAAATACGAGTTCTGAGTTTAAAAAGTTGTGATTCTTGAAAGACAGCTACCGTTACAGTAGAATGAATTTCATGTCATCTGAGGGGTTTAAAAGCTTCGTCTTGCTCCTGGCAGCCAGTGTTTTCAGTCATGTCGCTACATCGGTTTAACTGTAGGCAGAGCTAAAGATGAAACGGAGAACATGAGAGAAAAGAAACATGAAAGTGTAAAATGAAAGAAAACATCAGTAAAGGAGAAGAAAGCTGTTTAGCGGGTAAAAACTGAAAAGGTTTGTCAGCACAAATAAAGTGAGAAAGTGCCAAAAAAAACCCAAAGCCGATCACATGCTCAGAGAAATGAAAAGGTCAGAAGTAAGAAAAGCAATAGAATTCAGGGGAAAAGGTCAAAATTATATAGACAGCAAAGAAAAGAAAAGAAGGCAATGGGTAACCAATGAAGTCCCACAGTGCGAAGTGATGGTGTGTGTGAGTGCGTGCGTGTGTGTCAGCGTGTTTCCTGCCTTAATGAGACTGTGGCGCAGTGGAGTGAGGAGGGCGTAGAGGCCGACTCCTCCACCAATCCCTCCTTATTAAACAGGCTGAGTGAGAAATGGTGAGGGAGCGGGGAGACAGAGAAACATCAGAAAAGAAATAGAGAGAAAAAATAAGGCGAAGAGACTGAAAGAGGAGAGGAAGAGGAGACAGGAAAGAGAAAAGGAGAAGGAGTAAAGCTTTAAGAACCAAGAAAAAGGAGCAGAGCAGGGAGGGGGAAGCAGGAAGGATGATTGAGAAAGATGGAGACGGGGTAGAAGGAGAAGTGGGGTGAAAAGAAGAGGTAAAAATGGAGGTATTTTCACACGCTTTAGCTTTTCTCTTGAATAAACAGCCAAGGTGTCAAATACTCAGAATGAACATAAAAGACCTCATTTTAATTTAACTAATCTTATGTTTTAAGATTAGTTCAACACATGTGTAGTTGGAATATGAATATTTCTGCCTGTTTCCTTTTAGCTCTCCACCAACTCCTGAAAAAATATCTCACTCTTAAGCTGCTAAATGCTCCACTCAAGTGAGTGATTAGAGAGGTTATAGTTCCTCTCTTTCTGTTCCTTTTCCCTAAACCATTTGGACTGGTTTTCAGTGAGAAATAATAATGAGGTATGGCTAAGCTGCGTGTTGCGCACACATCCACTGGAGCAGTTAATTGCGTGACAAGCTTCAGGTGTGTGGGAAGAGCGTGCGGTGACTGAATGGTTGAGGAGTGAGATGCCAACAGAGACGCTGGCTTTTGGAAAGCTGCTCTGACGACACTACAGCTTCATCACCTTCTAACTCAAAGACTTTTGTTTGAAAACCACCTCTTTTATTTTTTTGGGATTCATTCAACACCAACTTTGCTGAACTGAAGAAACAAGATGGAGCTCTTCGCTCACTGGAACAGAGACCAGCACTGTCAAGGTCTGAACCAAGGAACCCGCAAACCGCTAAGCCTGCTGATCGAGAGGCTAATCCACTTCTCAACTATTTCTCTGCTCTTGAAAACCAGTTCAGTTTTCCCTCTTTGACACACCCCTGGTTAGGACTAGTGTCAGACACTTGTAAGTAAAACCCCTTGTCTTGACTGTAACGACCAGCTAGTTGCTAACTTTGTCCGTCGGCTATTTGGTGCATCAGCAGGTAATGCACAGTGTGTTTATCAGAGCTGTGTTTTTTAAACTGAAACAGCTGCCTGATGTCTTGAGTGGGGGTCTGTGAAACTGCACTTATTTTCAAATATATGCTGATGGAGACTCATCATTCACAGAATTTTATGCTCTTTTTCTGCACTTAGTATTCCCCAAGTTTGCCATTTTTGACGGCTGTAGAAGCTCCACTGGGATTGCACTCTTTCTCTTGATGATCCCATGACAAGCAGCAGAGCCAGGTCTCTGTGCTGACAATCACACACACACACACACACACACACACACACACACACACACACACACACACACACACACACGAATGATTAAGCCTCTTTGAGTCAGTAGCATCATTCCAAGTAGCTATAACACTGGTAAACTACCATACAGAAACATTTAATGGACTCTGTGTTTCCAGCATGGACACTGAGAGTCTGATTGCAGCTGCTAGTGTCTAGTTAGCTCTGACAACCAGCTCTGCTGCGACATTGAGTGATGGTCAGTCACTCACTCTGGTTGGTGTCTCCTTACCTCCCGTGTCACAGACTACACAGAAGTGAAGATCTGACGTGCTCTTGAATAATGTCCTAACTGCTGCAGTAGAACTCACACAGTCTGTTTTTGTCAAGCTATGGTTTTTAATTTCAACGTTTTCAATAATTACAATTCAACATCTTGTGAGCTTCAGACCATAAATCTCTCAATAAGTTTATGTCCAACTAAGTTTCAATTCAGTGATGTAGGGGAGTGAATACTTTTAAAGCCAATGTCTCATTAAAATTCAGAGGAGAACTTTAAAGTTGCCCTAAAGGCCACATCAAAAACTGTCTCAGGGACAAACAGGGAAACGTTTGCTTTTCCAATATTGTATGGGGGAAAAAACTAAATAATATGTGAAATATTGACCATGAAAGGAAAAACATCCTTCCTGTTCATATCTTGTGGAGATATTTTCGTGTAGAGATGGAAGAAGAAGAAGAAAGGACGAGGGAAGAGTGGACTGAGAGAAGAAGGGGAGAGAGCTATAAACTAAAGATCACTGCATCAAAAAAACAAGACTTACAACCTCATAAAGACAAGCCACATTAAATCATGCTCATTCAGTTCCTCCCCAGTATCCCTCCATCTCTTTCATTTCCACATTTCTCACAGCTCATCCAAACTTTACTGTTGTCGTTTTATACATCCTCTCCTGTGTCTCAGCAGACTATAAGACTAAAAAGTCCACCAGTGCTTTCATAAAAAAACAGTCTTTCAACACCTATCCACTCTTTCAGCTCATTCCTGCTGTCTCTTTCAACTCTCTCTTTCTTTGTCTTTTTCTGTGTCTCTGTCTCATCATTCAGCTCCATCTCTGTCATTTTTCATCCGCCTGTTCTCTCACCCACTCTCTTTTCTTCACTCTTAGAAATAAAGGTTCCCAAAAGGATTTCTGTAGGGCTTGGGTTCTAAGCAAAGCCATTCGCTTCTGGAGGACCTTTTTTATGAAGAAAAGGGTTCATCAAGTGTTCTTTGTAACGCTCAAGGTTCCATTAAGAACCCTTTTCATCCATAGAACCCTTTATGGAAGAAAGACTTGTCCAAGGATTGTTGAAAGCATGGGTGTTAAAATATATTTTCTCAGTGTAAACGATGGTAATTGTTACATTCAATAACTCATCTGTAAAATACAATATGGTTCTTTGTAGAACCATAGGACAAGAGGGTTACAGGTGAAACCTTTGTAAAAATATATTTTTAGATCCCCCTGGGTTCTAGATGAAGCCCTCGGAATATGAAAGTGTTCTCAGCAGAACACCCTGGGTGCGTTGCAAATGAAACCCTTGGAACACTAAAGAGTTCTCAGAAGAATCCCCGAGATGGGTTCTAGATGAAACCCTTGGAATATAAAAGGGTTCTCGGTAGAAAACCTGGGGTGGTTTCTACATGAAACCCTCTGAATATAAAACAGTTCTGGATAGAACACTCTGAGTGGGCACTAGATAAGACTTTTGGAATATAAAAGGGTTCTAGGTAGAAACCCTTGAAATATATAAGTGTTCTCCACAGAACCTTCTTTGAGTGTTCTAGATAAACCCTTGGAAAATTAAAGGGTTCTTGGTAGAACCCCCAAGATGCTTTCTAGATAAAACAATTGTAATACAAAAGGGTTCTTAGGTGGTTTGGGTGGTTTCTTGATAGCTTCCTTAGAAGATATATAAGGTTTTAGATAGAATCCTAAGATAGGGTTCTGGGTGGAACCATTACACCATAGAAGGGTTCTCTGTTGAGTCTCTTACATAGGATTCTGGGTTGAACCTTCCACAGATGGTTCTAGGAGTAACCCTTTGTGTCGGGTTGTAGGTAGAACTCTTTCCATTTGTGACCTTTTTAAATGGTTCCACCAGGAGCCAAAAAGGGTCGCCCTATGGAGACAAGCCAAAGAACCCTATGTGGTTCTATTTAGAACTTGTATTTGTAAGAGTGTTCTCTCTCTGGTGTTTTTTATTAGAGGAGAGGATGTGAGTCAGGGGTGATTCCTTGATTGCTCCAGCATATGTGAGTGGCCTATAAATCTATCATCGCATGTCTCTGTCTTTCCACACACACACACACACACACACACACACACACACACACACACACACACACACACACACACACACACACTTCACTGGTCCTACCAGACTACAGTGGTGGGCTTTGGAAAGCTAAAGGTGAGGAGGGCACACCTGTCAATCAAAATGGGGTCCCTGCAGGGGGGCACAGGTGATATTAGAGGTACAAACTGTAGCTTATGAGCTACACAAAGGGACAAACTCAGTCTCCCACACACACACCAAAGAGACATTTGGAAGCTGGTAATTTCAACAAGAAGATGGGTTTCATATCCCTGAATGCTTCCTTGTGATTTATCTGTTAGTGAGACAATCTGCAAGACACACAGCTGTTCCCTGGGAAAATAAACTTGTTTTAAAATGACAACCCAACCCCATTACCACACAGCATTTTTACCAAGTCACAAATACGTAAATCTGTTTGAAATGCTCAAATATATCCAGTAGCTGTTTTGCAGTGACTGATGTTTGCTTCATAGCCTTCAGCATAAAATCAAAACATGCACTATTTAGGAATCCTAGTTCGTAGAGAAATCCTTTTGATGAAAGTTGTGTGTCAAACAAGCCGGAGAATTGTTTGTTTGTTTTGTTTGAAAAGCTGTGTACTGTAAGTTTACATGGTATTTGCTTTAGAGATTTCAAGGTTTAGCTTTCAACGTTTCCACTGTGGTCCTGCTGACTTTTCATAAGAAGCTGGAGGACTTCTACGAGTCAGAAGGTGGTGTCACACCACTACAGCGAGTGGTAAAAGATAAAATTGACATGGCTCATGTTCAACAGTTTGTCTACAGTCTTTCATTCCTGTGTAAAGTGACAAGCAGTTAGCTAATCAAAACACGATGACAGGGAGTACTGCTGAGTTTTATTAACTGCTGAATGAATGAACGTGATGTTGTGGTGAGCTGACATTAAAAATACATAAGATCAGGCATACACCACATCCCTGTTTTGAGATGCCCGTGCCCCCCTTTGGGTGAAAACAAGTGCTGTAAAAGTGCTGCCAGCAAACTGGAAAAAAATAGTGTCACTGTGCCTAGAAGCTGCTGCACTGCATTTTGCACTTCAAACAATAAAAATAACAAATTTAAGTTTTTCTTTACATTCCCAAAGAGCGAAGGATAGTTAAAGCTGAGATCTGTGGCTGCAGGCCATCAGCAGACAGGCTGAAAGTGGTTAACTGTGAGATCTGGCCCATCAGAACATGTACATCTGTGGAAAACACTTCATCACAGATTAGTTCGTGATGTTACTGAGTGTATGACGTGTGTCGACTGTGCCTGTAGACCAGAAATGAGCCAGAAAAGAGTCTTAGTAATGGTGTAACTAAAACTTTTAATGTGGCCTTACCATAAAACACCTGCTTGGTTTAACAGTCTATCCACTTGAAAAACCTCCCAGAGCAGAGGGTATTTTAACTTTAATAATTCAGAGAAATTGAGCTGACCATCCTCTTAGTAATGAACCTTGTAAACAGCATAAAGTAACTGTGGAACTGGAGCTAAAACTAACCTGTTTTCTATTTCTCCTGGCTTGTAGTAAAAGGTTGCATTTTGAGTACAAACTGCTATCAAAACATATGTAATCATACAGTAAAGGAGGATTACCAAAACAGCAAAATAAAGTAAACAACAGACAGATAAGGGACAGATGTCAAAAATACATTGCATTGAGATTCAACTAAGTAGTTGTTTATGTCAGGTTTGTCCAGTTTGATAAGTAGCCTTTCAGTCTCTTCCCATCAAACCCTATTTCTTTCTTTTTTTCCCTGTATAATGATACTGATCATTGATCGGCAACAACGTAACATAATTGTTTGCCTGACTGAACATATGATTTTGGCTCCTAACTGCTAAAAAGCAGTACGGTATTCTAATTTTATGCTATTAAATCAGTGAAGACTCCATTTACGACTAGTCAAATTAGAGGGACTCCTTTCACTCAAAAAGTATCCTGGCAACATTTTTATGGGCTTCTATTTTAATAATGTGGTCTGTGAGTTAAGAGATTTTGTCCCACAGGGTTACAGGGTTGTTATGTTGAAATACCATGGTGGCTTCTGGAAGAAATAGGCAGCCACAAGTTAGCCTTTCAAATACATGGTTAATGATCTATTTCAACCTAAACATAATCTTTTCCTCAACCTAACCAAATAGTTTTGTTGCCTAAAACTACATAAACTAAGTATAAAAGTAATGAGTCAACAATAAACCATTTATCAAACACAGACTGCTCCAGAAAGCTAATTTCTCCCATGTGTCAAGGGTTACTGGTGACACAATATCCACCTCTTTTAATACGTCTATGATATTTGCTAAAGGTTGCTGCATATTGTGCAATGCAAAAGTGCATACCACAATATACAGCAACCAAATGTGTGTGTAGTTCTGGGAGACCTGAAGGTTAGGAGCATTCAAAAAAAAAAAAAAAAAAAAGGGCCAGAGCAGCTCTGTCTGTTTAGAAAGCCTCAAATCTCAGCAGCAGTTGAGGCAACAGAGGAGTGACTGGCATTGATCAACAACACTTCTGAGCCACCCTTCAAAACATATTATGGTAATTGCCTGAAAAGTGAACAGCCAATCTCAAAGAGGCACATGCTCATCCTTAAAATCTGTGCAGGTGCTTGTGAGAATCTGCACTGACAGACCAAAAAAAAAAAAAAAATACATCCGCACTCTGTGAGCTCATTCCCAGTTGTTCTTTTTTATTATATGTAGACGTGATTGACAGCGTGTCGAGCACAGATGGTCTTCTTCTGGCACCTTTACCTGCATTGAATGAAGTGAAGAATCGAAAATGAGTGAGTGGCGCAGGTACTTTTTGACTTTAATTGAGTGCAAAGTGCCTATAAAATATTACAGAAGCCCCAATATCCTCTAGATTAGACAACATTTTTTTGAAACCACACCCAAGATTGACAAAAAAGTTTAATCATATTCATTTCCATTGATTTGGTCATTTCAGATCCAATTTAAGGCTCTCCAGTACTGACTTTAAAAGTTGTAAATGTGGAGTGGAGTACGTTATGACAGCATGTTTAAATTCTGTCAAAGTGACTGAGCTTCTCTAAGACAAAATAGATAGTTAAAGTGGTATTTTTTAAAAGTTATTTCCATATCAGGGATGTTAGTGTCTCATCAGTAATCAGTAAGTTTATAAATGGGACAAACTCAGCGAACTCCTTTAAATCAGATATGAAATGGTGCAGCACTCTGATGTGCTTTTCTCTCTACCTGTGTGTGCTGTTGTGATTGCAGAGTCCAGGACGCAGTGTAGCGTAAAGCCACCGCTTCAAACCGCACTTAATCACACACTGCAGCACCGAGTAAATATCTAATCACACAAACCGGGCTGCATGAATGCTGATGCACACACTAATGTGTTTATCGTGCACACGCGCACACTCTCAGACCACGCATTTATGAACGAATAAACACAAAAACATACTGACACGTGTCTTTCAGAAATGGACGGGAAATTCCATCTTTTTCCACTTTGTGCAACGGTCAGAGCAGGCAGGAGCACGCACACACACACACACACACACACACACACACACACACACACACACACACACACACACACACACACACACACACACACATCACTGTTTGTGATCTATCTCAATGCCACGCCTCAACAGATTCAATCAGAGGGGAGCCTTTGTTTTTTTTCCTATCTGTGGTTTTATTTTCCTATTCTCTCTTTCTGTCACACACACACACACACATACACACACACACACACACACACACACACACACACACACACACACACAAACACACATACACACCTCACGCACACACAATCTCTCTTTCGTTTCTCGGTTGGAGCCAAATAACTTTAGTCGAATGTTCCCACAGCTCTCACTATGGAACTAAACACAGACATACAACATGACCGCACACACACTGAAAGTGGAGGGCAGAGGGGGAGGGTTACAGATGCTAAGATATTGTTGACAGATATCATGTATGTATGTCTATATATACATTGGTGTATGTGTGTCTTATTGTGTGTTTGCGTTTGCGTGTGTGTGTGTGTGTGTGTGTGTGTGTGTGTGTGTGTGGTGGGGCAGGTGACAGCAGGAGTGAGTTACAACTGCAGCTTGCTCTCCGTCCGGCCCTCGAGATTTATTACACTCTCACACACTTTAGGTGTTACACACACAGTTTTATAATAAACACACACCCACACACTCAGTCTATTTTACTGCATTTGTGTAAACCTTTAAGTATACTTGGATACCCTCACCACAATTCATAATAAAATGCCACTCTAGCTAATCCTGATGATTTTATTGATGAAAGACAAATTCCTTGAAGGTAATTTTTTTAAACCACTTTTTGATTGTATTTATTCTAAATAGAGCAGAATAATTAGATAGATCCATTATATGTTTGAGGAGTCCTCAAACTAAAGTGTTTGGGAGTGCAAAGAGTAACACAAAGGCATATATTCTCATGCCTGGCACAAAGTACATTGTGCAAAGGTGGAAGGAGAAATGCGACCAGGTTGGAGCAAATGGCATACGACAAGAAGAGGTGTGTTACAATGATGGTCAAAACAGTCAAACACAGGTAAGCAGCCCTAAACAGTAAACAAAGCAGGCTGAGAGAAGGTGTAAATCCATAAACCCGGGAACTAACAAAGTCAAAAAACACAAGAACAGATGCTGGGAAAACTAGAAAGTAATGAAAACACTGGGAAACAAAACAGACAATCTGGCAAAGAGGCATGAAATAGGTGAGTATATATTCAAGGGCGGGAACACATGAGGACAAGAAAAGAAGCATCAGAAACAAGAGGGAAGACAAGGACTACAAAATAATGCAGGAAATAAAAAAAACAACAAAAAAAAACCAAACCATGACAGGTTTAAGAAGGAATACCAGTGAGGGAGGGACTATTCTAAGGTATAAATTAATAAATGAAAGCAGTATTCATTGATTTTTCTTTTCTGTTTTGATTTGGGTGCAGCTGAACAAGCTCTTAAAGCAATAGTAAAGCAAAAGCTAAAGTAATTTAATGGAAAAATTGCAGAGCATATCTGATTACTCAATTAATCACCAAAATAATTGGTAGAATACTTCATTATTAAAATAATCGATAGTTGCAGCCCTATTTGTTTGCATACATACTGTACATGTGTGTTTAACAGAAAGTGAATTGCAGATGCAAAACATGCAGGTCAGAAATCACAGATGGAGATGTAACAACCTCTGATTTGTTCAGCTTTTTAAAGTTGATCAAAGAACAGTAAGTGGAGGCTAAGAGTTAGCAAGATAATGCCTAGCTAACATGACCTAACTCACTGATAAATTATGACTTGATCAGAGGTTGAAAGTTTAGGACTTGGGACACAACTCAGGACTTGTCTCTCTTAATCTGGTACTTTACCACAAAGACTTGAGACTTACTTGTGACTTCAGACCAGTGACTTGGTTCCACCTCTGCTATGTGCTAACTTTCATTTTTTCAGTAATTTGATGGATGGTTGATACAGTATAAACATATCGGTGCAGCTTTAAGTGATTCTTACAAATGTCTGCCATCCACAACTGCTTATTTTCTAAATGAAAGTGTTCTTCTGAAGTTGATTAAATCCCTGCAGTCACCTGAAGGTAGCAGGACCATAAATATGAATTTTAAAAAATCAAATTAAAACAAACACACAAAAAAACTGCAAGTAAGTGTGAAGCACAATTACATCTAGACACACAGAATGAAACAGACAGCATGAAGCTCAACACATGCACAGATACAACACATCTTTCCTGGCTTTTGTATGAATATTACAAGAGATCCATGTGTGCATCTGTGCTGCTTATGACACCAGTTTGTGGCCTGGGCAGATTCTTGAGCAAGTAGTTACGACCCTTTTGGCTTTCCATACTGATCAGAGCCGTATACCAGTCATTCAAACTATAATTAAATATGATCTATATGTTTAAATGACAGACAGATACACAGAGTAGGCAAGAGTAAATTTTTGCCTCAGTTGTCCATTGCAGAAGCACAATGTGACAGAGTTCAGCTGCTGTCACATTCCTCCTCCTGTTATGACTGTTCTTTCTCTGCCATTCTACCTCTTTTCATGACAGTTAATTGAGAAATATACACAATTCACAGCCTCAAGGTACAAACTGTACAGGTGGGGCCCTGAAATATGACAGGGGATTGACTAATTAAAAAAGAAAATCCCATTTACGCATCGACTTTTCATATCCCAAGACCGATTTGATACGCTTGATTCAATACCAAATTCTAAAATCTCACCTGAGGCAGCGAATATTGCCAAGCGTCTGAGTCTAAAAGTCTAAATCCATCTGTTAGTGTGAGAAGCTGAGCCTGCTGCTGTCTGCCTGAGCAGAGCAGGTTGCACTGCAGAGTTAGGCAGATGTTAAAACTAAATGAAGATGTCCTATCTCATTTCCTCCTGCTCCTCAACTCCTCGGCCCAGATCACTGTGTCCCAGTCTCCCCCCTCCTCCTCCCTTCTCTTCGGTTATGTCCAATTCTTTTTCTTCCTCTTCCCAGTATAAACTCTGCCGTGCACGACTGACTTTTATACGACAGTACCATTTTCCACAGGGGCTAAAGAACACACTAAGCAGTTAAAGTGTCAGGGGACATCAGTCTACCTTTGTGGTTACCTCAGCAAACAAATGCACACTCTGCTTCTCTACATTCAGACCTCGCATTTTTCAACAAGCGACCACTTCATCCATCAACCAAACACCGTGTTATTTCTCCGTTTGATATGCAGTTGATGAGTGATTATTTCACTTTGTGTTTTCTAGTGAAGAGAATGTAACTATGGCACTGAATGGGTAGTGACGTGAATGAAATCACAAGAGCTGTGAGAGATTATCATGCAGTCAATGATGGCTTTCCACTGAATGAGAACCCAAACTTTTCAATGATGTTTGCAGCACTTTAAAGCTGCCACATTTCTCCTGAACAACAAGCCAAAATCAAGTCAATTTTATTTCTATAGCCCAGTATCACAAATCACAAGGGCTTTACAATCACACCCAAAAACACAAAAACATCCTCTATCCTGATAAACACTACATTCTGGATAAGGTTTAAAAAAAATCATTTGAAGACGTACTCCTATTTGAGCATCTTTAAGCTACCACATCCTCCACATGAGTCAAATCCCAGCCTGAGGCCTTCTGACAGGAGCTCACTAGCTGTTTCAGAGACAGGTCTAGATTGAAAACAATATTTTTTTATTGGCTCCCTCCAGAAAACAAGATGTTTTATAGGCTGCCTAGATGAAAAACAGCAAGTCTAAATGAAAGAAAAAATAAACTAGACCTAAATCTAGATGAAAGAAAATAATTCATCAGTGTGTTCTTTACCATCAGGGCTCCTAGTCTCTGCATCAACCTGCCATAAGTGTTTTGGCTGTTTAAACTTGTATTATATTATACATAAATTGAGTACAGTAATCCAGTTCTAGATTAATTTTGGTGGTTGTTGGGTTTTATTCATTTGCATCTGATACAACAGTCGTGTATAATTCTATTATTCTGTGCACATTACAATCTCTTATCACATGGCTTTGTTAAATACTTGATTCTGACTGGTCAATTATATAACATCCTAAGGTCTGTGAATTTTTGTAAAGCAGAATGTTGCTATGAAGAACAGACTGTTGCTATGGAAGCAGTTCTTGCCATGCTGACCAGTATTGGCTTGAATCCACGGGACTCGGCTGCATCACGTTCTGCCTTCGACGCACCTGCCGGAGATGGCCACTGTCATTCCAGTTAATTCTTGTGATTTCATCATATGCACTGCAACGCATCTCATAAGCATCCTAGAAGTGACTCCCCTCTGCGCTCCACTTGAAATACGCACCTAATCTATTTTTGACGGAAGCCGTATCAAGCTGCACAGAGCAGATCGTGCAGACAGGAAGTCAGTCAAAGGAACAACATAGAACATCTGACCAGTTTTCAAAATAAAACACGCTGTGCAGACTCCCAATTGTAAAAACAGACCAAACAAAAAAAAAACATTTAACTATGTAGCCTACTTACCCATGGTGGAAGCACAAGAAAATCAAAGAAAAATGACCAAATTAACAAAATCTGATCCAATTAACAAAATGCTCAGCTTCTGAAACATTACTGTAGGGTATAAGGCCGTGCAGAGGACAAACACTGTATCCTGTGGAATGAAGGCATGAGGGTTGCTTAAGCAAAAACAACATCATGAGCTTTCCTCCCTAAAACACAATAAATTATGTTTGTTGGAGAAAAAAATCTGAAGCTGGGCACCCGAGGCACTTCTTTAAACCATGTTTTTTTCAGACCTGTATTTGGATGATGAATTATAACTGATTTATATATTTTTGTGTATTTTTCTCTTTTTGATATCTGTTTGAAAATGACTACTATATTGGTGCACATTTAAGGGGGGAAAACAAATCAAAGTCCTTTTTATCCAGGAACCTTAAAGAGCCATTACTACATCTATTTGTGGCTCAGATGGCCTCATTGGGAACCAGTTCCCTGTGCTAACAATGTCAGTGTTAATCTTTTCATTGGCCCTGACTTGACTGCTTGACTGTTGAGACCTTGATGAACTTCTAACAGCACCTACACTCATTTACATGACTTTAAGTTGCCTTTCAACTTCTGAAATCCGATTAATCACACAGACCAATGATCATGTAAGTAAAACACTTGCAATTAGCCTCAGTGACATTTTGTTTCTGTGTTTAGTGGATGCACCCACAACCATGCATGTGTGCGTGTGTTTATGTGTGTTAAATGAACCCTGTGGGTGTGCTTTGGCGTAGGTAACACTCCATTACTTGTCCATTTCCTCTGCATGGCTGGCCTGAGCATTTTACCCACAGCATAATGCACTAATTACTGCTGTAAACACACACAAAGACAAACACTCATAACCATTTACCTTGCTAATTTCACTGAGCCTCCCGTCCTCCTGTCCCGCTCCTTCTGCTCTCTGTCTGATTCCATTCAAACTGATCACTCTTGTCTTGACTGTGTAAGGAGACATAATTTGTTTGTTCCCACAACGACAAAAGGATGACCAGATTCAACCAGGCTCAAATGGGAGTGGGTGGAGGAGGAGGTAGATGAAGGGGACAATTTCATCTTCATCACTGAATAGATGTGATTACATCTCTGGGTTGAGTGGCGGGCTGGAGGAGGGGAGAAGGCAGGAGGTGACAGTAGGTGAAATAAGAGGTGGACAGATAATGACAAGCAGCAAGACTGAAGTGGAACAGAGCAGATGAGGTCTCTCGCCTCCTTTTGTTCGTCTTTTGGGTCACTGCTCTGATTACTGAGTAGCGTGCTTTTTCTTAATATTGTTTAAGCAGACTGATAAGGGACATTAGAGACACTGGCACAGTTCTGTAGAGCTCAATAGGTAGAGTGTGATTCAAAAGTTGGGATTCTATGGATTACAAGATGAAACAAAATTGTAATGACCTACCCAGGCTGATCTATGGTGGATCCCTGCTGTGATAATATTTGAGTCTGAGATGTTGTGCAGTAGAAATATAAAGTAGCATAAAATGGAAATACTACTAAGTTAAGTATAAATACCTTGAAATTGTGCTTAAATGCAGCACTTGAGTACATGTACCTACTGTACGGTGGCTACTTACATTCCACCACTGACCCTGCCATTGAATGAATAGGAGGAGTGAAGGAGGAGTGAAGGAGGAGTGAAGGGGGACTCCCAGTGGCTGGAAATTGACTGGATGGCTGCCGAATGGCCTTTGATTAGGAGGGGAAATTTTAGGTAAATCAAATCAAATCAAATCAAATTTTATTTATATAGCGCCAATTCACAACAAAGTTGTCTCAAGACACTTTACATATAGGTCTAGACCACACTCTATAATCATAGATGCCATAGAGAAAAAAAAATCCTACTTACTGGTCCTTTAAATCAATCTTGGTCAGCACTAAGTCCAGGATGCAGAGATGGTGCGCTTGAAAAATAGCGTTGGTAGCAACTTATTATGCTGAAAAATGTGGGGTGGCGAGCCCTGGCATTAAAATGACTTAATGCCAGCAAACGAACCAACTAATAACTTGTTTACACTCACATTGCCAATTTCAGCCTTTTTCTCCTAGTATGATGGAGTCATGATGTGCCATACTCTGACTCCGATTGGCTAGTACTTGTTGTCTTCGTTGTTTGTGTTCTAATGATACCTGCATTCAATCCTTTTTTACCCAAATCTAGAAAAAATTTTTTTGTATGGTTCTGCTCGCAGCCAATCACTGCACATATTCTTTAATTTAATTTAATGCTGTGATTGGCTTACTACTGCTGCAGCAGCTACAACCCATGTAGTCTGTGGTGTGTCTGTACTGTATTTGACAGAGTTGGGAGTTCAGCATGCCAAGATGCCACCAAAACATTCAGAAGTACACCTGTACTACACACTTGTAGCATCTGATAAAAAACACATGGATAAAATGCAGAGGGATTATTTCACATGACGGGAATCAAATGAAGTAGAAAAAAGGTATCAAATGATGTATTGGATTGGTATTGGTATCACTTCAATGGTACTGGTACTGATGTCATATTTTTTTAAACAATACCCAGTCCTACTGCAGGGTACCAAGGAGAATGCACACTACAGGCTCCAAATAAATATTTTCATTCTCTTTTAGGACAAAAGGAATAACAGAGAATGTCATGAAATTTTGAACACAAATTTATGTTCCCCTCAGCATGAACTGCTGTAACTTTCCATCTGGTGACATGATCAGATCAATTTTTAAGTGTGTCCAATACTTTGGTTTGTGACCAAATACCTGCAAAATTTCAGTCTGGACCAAAGTAGTGGACCGAGCAACCAACACTGCCATCTATAGAGTCACAGTGCAAGCATGGCTAATTAATGGAGCGTAGAGGGGTGGCAAGCACTGCTAAATCTTCTAAATGATGTTCTCATTTGTTTAGTTTTTTACCTAATGCCCCAAAATCAATGCTACACATAGCCCCTTTTATATACGGCAACTGAGAGGAGAAAGTGTTTGAGAACAAAACGTGACAGGAAATAAAAGGAAAACCGGGGATTAATTCTGAACACCAGGACAGGTAGTAAATGAGGGGAAAGGAGCGTGCAGCTTGGTGGATGAATGGAGAGTGGATGAGGGGAAAACACTGTGAAAACAGATGTTAAAATGAGAGTGATAGAGAGGAGGGTTATTGTAGGTTGCCAACTCTCTCTCTCTCTCTCTCTCTCTCTCTCTCTCTCTCTCTCTCTCTCACACACACACACACACACACACACACACACACACACTCGCCAGTTCCAGTTACATGGAATAAATGTAGAATCCACCATGGCAACAGCACCAATTCATTCCCACTACTCAGGGACACACAATGGTTCTGAATACAATCAGCAAGGACACACACCTTTACACTTCTACTCACACACACTCATCTTAGCAGCTTTATCTGAGCTCCACCTCAGAGAACATTCCTACTGTTACCGCCAAATTTGAAACCACAAACAGATACCAATGATAAAGGCCAAGGATGAGACCTTCCTGTGTCCTTATACCAAAAATAGTAGAGAAGCGCACACTTTCCTAAATGGTTTTGGTTCCATTTCATGTGATTTGTCCCATCTCCTCTCATCCGACACACATCTCCTCACCTCCTGAAAATACAAACAAAAACCAAATGTTTCCAAGTCATGGGGTGGGAAAACGAATTGAAAATGTAATGACATTCAGCCAGTAGGCCGCCATCTTTATGCAACTTATCCTGTCCAACCTGAGTGTGGAAATGAATGAATATCGCACTGCAGCGTAGGTCAAACATAAAACAGAATAAGCAATGAGGGATGCTCCTCCACCTGTGGATCTGCGAGCACATTCACCATACATATTCAAAAGCACAATGGGAAACACAACATGGAGCGCAGTGTGACTCGGCACACACACTGCTGACAATGTAAAACTATGCTAATTTAAGTGTGTGCGTGCATGGCAGCTTTATAGGTGTATTTCATAGAGTTTGTTATTTGCTGCTTGGAATGGTCTCCTGAGAGCCTTTAAATGTTTCTACTGTGAGTTGAAAACGAACAAGCAGTCCAGTGAGTGTGTGTATATGTACTTATAATACCTACTGATAGCACAGTTGTAAAAATGTGGTATTGTAATGATCTTTGTTTTATATATATTTTTATGAAAATTCTTGCCCTTTAAAGTTGTGTCTCAGAAAAAGGTGGGGATGCTGTTCAAGCACTGGTAAAATTTCTATTTTTTAATCATTACATTAAATAATATTTCTATCCGATGTGTCCCAACCCCATTACACCTGAACTTCAAGCTCTTCAAAACTAAATAAGAATTATGGTGTAATTTGTGAATTTTGATTAGCAGGAAATAAACTGGCTTTTCATATGACTATGCTGTGAAATGAAAAACTTGTAACAGTTAGTCAACTCCATAAGACGTCAAGTCCGTCAGATATTCCATCATACAGAGTTTACATCTGTGCAGATGGAGGTCTCTCAATTCTCCTTAATTATTGAATAATGTGTTTGAAATTAATACTTTTTTCAATCTAATAAATAAATAAATAAATAAAAATAAGTCTGTGCTTCACTTGGGCCACCCAGTCAAAAACTTCTGGACAAAACCCTGTATGTGGCATCAACTCTAAGAGTTGGCTGTCAACTCCAATATTATAAGTCATAGATGTGTTTTTTCTGATATATTTGTTGAATTTATGTTCTATGGATTCATAAAATGAGATTACAACAACAAATTTCATGGTACACCTAATGTGTGTGATTTTGTCTTAATTTTGTCTGATGGGGTTGAAAACATTCAAGTCTTCAGCCTAAAAAAAAGTGCTATTTAATAAAAAATAAATAAATAAATAAAACTCCAGGAGCAGTGCTGGGCTCCAGTGCAGGTTTATCAAACTGGGCCCTGCCTATCAGACGTTTCATAACATAGTGAGTGAAAGAAGTGAATGCTACTGTTAAACAATCAGCAACAGTGAAATGCACTGTATACCTGATACTGAAATGAAATGATCGCAAGGAAAACAGGCCACTGTGAAAAAAGAAGATAGTAATAAACACGCCTGCTTGACAAAATCTACTGTTGGAACAACATAACAGATGAAAATATCATCATCGACAACGCACAACAACACAGTTGAAAATACGGCAACAGGTGACGGCACACCTACTGTCTGTGCGAACAAAAAACAAAACAAAACCAAAAAACCACAAGCGTTTTGGTTGATTAGTATCTCAAATGAATAATCAATACGTTATACTCACATCATAGGCGCACTCTCCTTAACACATCCATGGGAACAACTCATGCTTGTTATTTTGTCTTTCTGAAACAAAACTTTCAGAAGTTGCTTTTTTTCTCACCTGCTTCTCTCAGTTTTCACTTCTGAACCCTGCCTTTGTGTTTGTTCTCCACTGCCTGTCTCTCACACACTTGCTGTCTTGACACTTAACTTGCTAACTTTTGTGTTCTTTTCCCTCGTGGTAATATGATGTCCATATCCCATAATTCCGCGCGGGCACTCTTTGTACTTTTAAAGCATCAGATGAGTCAATAATCTATTAGCTTGTATATGGAAAGCTTATTTGGTGTTATTGTATTGTTATTTATTTGGTGAATGACATCAAATATGACACTATGATCTAAGTGTCTTGACTGATCAAACACCATGTATATCTGTTGTGTTCCTGTGACTTTTCAAATTCTCTTTAATAATTGCCTCCGGATGGTTAGAACAGAGTGTGTTATACAGTGCACTGGCAATTCACATTAAAACTAAGTGCTGTTGTTTCATAGTAAAATTTTGGAGGCTGCTGCATATACGTTAGTTCCACCACTGACCAGGATGTTACAAGGTTTAATAGCCAAGAGTGATGTTTCAAATATAAATATAATTCAAGAGTAAAAATCAAAACCCCCTATAAAGACTCTTTTGTCCCAATTCTCAAGAATGAGTGATATACATATCTATATATTTATAATTCAAATTTTTATTGATTTTGGTTGGGTTGGTACATGACAGCTCTACACACCAAATGAGACATTCAATTTTAACAAACAAAAGTAAAAAAAAAATACAATAGAAACAGGGTAATAGAGATCCTTAAAAAAAAAAAAAAAAGTAATACAAGAAAATAGACAGGGCAAGACAAAACAAAAATCACACTTCTGGGCTCCCAGACAGTGCAAAATAATTCCAAAAATCCCCCCAGATTGGTCCTTTGGCATGGTTATTCATATACCTATATATTTGTATAGGTATAGGTATACTGTATACCCCCCAACCACTCCACCCCCACCCCGACAGTGAAGTTTAAAACCCATATCCAGAGAATACATCAGTAATTTGAGACAATCTCAAAATATGTTCAGTACGTCTACATTTTCCCTTTTTTCCTTCCAGGGGGGAGATAAACATTGCAGATTTGCTTTTTTAAGCTCCACCCAAACTCAATTCCCTTATTCAAACAAGTGCACACACAACCGGGTGAGATGTTGTCTGTTTGAGTTTAAACAGCTTATCAAGTTTCCTGATTATACACAACACAGCCAGACAGAAGTGCCTGTAGAGTTAAATCTCTATTTAGGAGAGTGTGATACATTCACAAGTAGGGTGAGACGACAGCCATAGGACAATGAGAGACTTTTATCACAACTGGGACAAATCATGTCCTGCAAGGAAAAACTTCAACAATGATTAATAACAACACTCTATTTCCACTTTTAAAAAAAAAGATGTATACGAATTATATGTTTTGTTTTTTTTTGTTTTTGTTTGTTTGTTTTTTTTCTTTTTTAAAAAGTCTAAACTTTGTCTGTAGCCCTTCTACATCAAATTTAAATCAGAATTATAGTTAAAAATGTGTATTTTGATCAGCATTAAGAAGACTCTTAGCAACTAAAAAATATATATTGCTACTCAGTAGGATTATACTGTGACGTCACCTCCCTCCGATTTTCCATCATAATGAGTGGACGTCTATGTTAAATAAAAATATCTAATTACTTGGAGGTTGGCCTGTTACAAGGTTTAATAGCCAATAGTTTGTCATATCTGCCATATTAATAGCATGATATTTAGGTTGTGTCTTTAGCATGCTAAATTTCATGACTTTAACAGTCAACAGGTAAAGTCTGGTGTCTTAAATGTCCCCGTTCAGAAGCGGAAAAACAATTATTACCAATTATTAACAAGAATCGGGGAGACAACTGACTACACCACACAGTAAACCCGGACACCTACATTGTATGAAGCAGCCACAGCAGGTGCTCAGTCATACTGTAAATGCCACTTTGAACACTCAACTTAAAAGGTTCTGGAAACAGCTTGGGCACAAAACCTATAATGTGCACAGAACTTTTTAAAATTTGGTTTAACTTAAACATGTATTAAGTTAACTGAACTTGAGAAAACATGCTCAATAATCTTAAGATATTAAGTTGAACCAACAACTTTTCAATCACATCGCTGAACATTTAAACAAATTTGATTTCCTTTTACATTTTTCTCAGTTTGATGAGTCAGTTATTAATTTTCCACCAAAGAACTTAAGCCTCAGCTGCTTGTGTTAAAGCTACTTTATTCCAGGATTGGTGTTTTCATTTCTATGAAAATAAACAACCACCCTTTTCAAAAATGAATTTAAAAAATGAAAATTTCAACAACAAAAAAAGAAAAAAAAGAAAATAAACAACCATGACTTATCAAACAATCATTCAATTAATCTTAGTTTAGAATAATGCAAGACAGTGAGGACACAGACATTTCTTACAGGAAACAAGCTAAGATCCAATCTGCAGTGTAGGTCATACACTTCACTGGTAAACCTGGGAATAATACATTAGAGTTAGAGTTGCATTATGCTTCATGAAAATGTAAAGGTGTTGTGTCATGTCACACTTGTATCCACGTGCATGCACCCTGTCTCCTATAGTCAAGTCAAGAGCTTTGAGCAGATCACATCCAATTGTACAAATGGCCTATAAGTGTCACTGTTCAGTGGCAGTAATTACAGTTATATTATGTACTCCATCTATAGGTGATTGTCGAACTCTCTCCGGGGGTCTGTCTGACAGGATGATCGCTGCCCTGATGTCTTTGATTACTTTGATTTAGTGGGACACTTGAAATACTTCAACACCTCAATGTGTGCGTGCATGACAGAACAGCTCTGAGCTGCATCACTTTGCAGGGAGTCTTACAGAGAGGCAAAGTCCCCATCTACCAGCGTGCAACATGGACTTTACTTTGGAAAAATATGAACGCTAATCAACGGTAAAAGACAACTTTTATTCTGTTTGAATTGTGCCATGAATTACACATATGTTGTTTGTTAATTTAAAAAGATAATTTTACAAGTCAAGAAAGTTGCGGTTCGTTGTAGGTTTGCCTAACCACTGACGAGGTATAAGATACGTTCCGGTGTTAAGATGACAGGTCACCAAATATGGTGTAACACCTGTTAGGTCGAACAAATGAAGACTAGCACAGAATTTAAATCCCATGGCTTTGTTTTATGAGTTCTGTTTACTTAAAAAAAATCATAAATATTTTATGGTATTTTCAAACTGATAAAATTGAAATTAAAAATGTTTTATATCTTTATTTTCCATGACTTCTCAAGGCCCACCTGCAGGACCTTTATAATGCATCAGTGGGCTGCGGCAGAGTAAAACACAGTGAAGTGCCCAGTGGCTGAACAACGCGCACACATTGAGCTCATATTCTTGAAGAAAATGGAGCTGCCATTTGACGTGAAGAAAAATGATTTACTCAAGCCTTTACTTAAAGCTTACATGACACCACTTAGTGCACTTTCCTCTGGTATTATTGTCAGTAAGGAGCATAAATACATGTACACACTGAGTTCAGAGCATGTATTGGCTGTGAAGTGCAATCTTAGTCCCACGCTGCTAAAAACATACCATGCAATCACAGCAGTGAACAAGTAGTTTGGATGCTTGAGTAATCAGACTATGGCTGCCTGTGCTGAACTCTTTAAATACCCTCGTACTGAAAACTGAATGTGCGCGCACACTCTCTGCTTATTGGAATGGAAACATGATTCACAGGAAAAGCCAGGGGTCTGTTTGGCCTCCAAAAACCTTAACTAGTAGCTTCATCTGGGTGTCAGCGTGACTAAATTCTACTTGACATCCCACCCTCCTCTCCATCTGATGACTCTGGCAATCTGTGTGTCATGTAAAATTAAGTGGATCTGAAGAAGCAGAGACGGAGATGAAATGGAAAGTGTGGTAGAAATTATAAGTGGTGACGTGTGTGTGTGTGTGTGTGTGTGTATCCCGGCAGCGTGCCTGGTGGTTAGGGCTATGACACACGGTGAAAGTGACAAGGTAGTGACAAGTTTCCTCTGATCAGGGCTGCAGACATGACAGAGCAGAGTTTTAAACTCAAATACACTCAAGGCAAGCACACTCTCAGCCCTGATGGTCTTCATCTTTGATTTTTACACACACACACACACACACACACACACACACACACACACTTAGGAAACCCCCTTTGGGTAAGCAGTTTCTCTCTTCCTTCATAGCCACCCTCCTCCTTCCTGTCAGGATCTCTTGTATTTTCTAGCCCACAGCTTTTTTGTTTTAACAAGCAAAACACTTTGAATGCAAAATTAAATTCTGAAGCCTGAAGTACATGGAGAGAAATTAGTGCCAAATATGCATGTTCCATGATCCCAGAATAAAACAAGACTAACAAATGTGTTTGACCATTTGTGAGTGTGCAGTGTATGAATTGTTTCAATTTTGGCTAATTTGAACAAATATTGTTTGCAAAACAGTTTTTTTTACAAATAAATACAGCCCAACTTTAACAAATGTTTGTATTCTGCATCTAGAGTTCTTACATACAACTTTACCATGCAGGTAAATGTCTAAAAATGTGTTTTGCATTTATTTACAGATTTGTTGAATGTTTTTGTACAGATCTCCTGAGTCAGGTTCTGTTTTTTATCACATCAAGAAACTGTGACCCTTCCCTGACCCCCATAGACATGTTTATCCACTGCAACAGTCCAACCAGACACATCTGAAAGCTCAATCATTTAAAAGGATAGTTCTGATTTTTTAAAGGTGGCTTATATGAAGTACTTATCGATAGTCAGTGTATTACCTACAGTAGATACAGCTGACAAGTTTGGAGAAGCAGAGATGAATCGTAGTATGGAAGCTAAACAACATGGACAGGGTCAGCAATAAAATGTTGCCAATTTAAAAAAAAAAGCCCACCTTGTCACAATCTGGATTCTCAGGCCCCGTTTACACGTACACGGTTATTTTCAGAAACGGACATTTCACCCTCTCCGTTTTCAAAAATATTTCTGTGCACACGTATCTGTTTACAGAAAACTTTGCGTTTACACGAACCCGTGTATGTCTGCTGCGAATCCATGATCACCATAGCAACATGTAAACATAGGTCGCACTTGTGACGCGAGTGCAAGTTATGTCGCATACTGTGACGTCTACTGCCTGCGTTTTCTCCGTTTTGATCCGTTTACATGCAAACGTGTAACCGGAGTTTTCCAAGATCTCCACTCTGGCCGGAGTTTTTAAAAAGCATCGTTTTCAGAGGCGAATTCTCCGTTTGCGTGTAAACGAAGGGTGCAAACGAAGGGATATTTCTCCGTTTCTGGAAATAACCGTGTACGTGTAAACGGGGCCTCAGTTCTCCAGCTCTTCCAGTAATTTTCCACTCCACCTGCCAGCCACTCCCACCTCATCAGCCCACTCCACTCACCTGTCCACACAAATGGAGCTCATCAGTCATCAACTTAGTATATAAGCCTCTCCTGCTCACTCACTTATTGTCACATTGTTCTTTGCTATCCTCATTCAAGACTCAAAGCACTCATTCCTGGACTGACTCCCTGTTGCCGACTCCGCTTGCCTCAGACTCTCCCATCTCGTCTGAATCCCGGAAAATGCCTTCTATGCCCACCCACGAGATCTGCCTCTGCATCCTTTGTTTCTGTCTGCCTGTTCCCGTGGCTGAGGAACATTTCCTGTTCAAGTAAATTTGCTATGTAGAATGGAAAAAAGATCTTCAATTTGGGACAGTGGTTGTGAAGTATCTAGGATAGTTGAAAGTACAGTTGGGGGACAATGAGGAAAAAGCTCATATCAAACTCTGGCTTCAAGCCAGGCTAAAGACAATTAAAATAGGAAGAGGTCTGGAGTTGTGGAGCTGGAAGTTGATCATTGATTGTGATTTCTTTTTGTCACAGACCACCAAGACATTAGCTCGTAGCTCCTAATTAGCTAGCTCTGCTGCTGCACAAACATGTTACATAAACAGGAACTTTTTTTTTAATCTCTTTACTTTGGCAGCAAACAACACACAGCCTTTTAGAAACTATTATGCAGCAATCCTAGCTGATCTACACATTTTTCTTCTTTTGTCAACTTAAAACAGTCTTGATAGCAGTGTTTATAGCGGTCAACGTTGTTTGTTATTGCTCCTCTTTGGTTTTCGGTGCACAGCTTGACAACAGCATTAATCCAGCTCTGTGGCACTGATTGGTAAATCATTGGTCCCTCTGTGGCACACATTGGTCATTTCTTTTCTAACTGAGAAACCGCTGTTACATGTCACGATGCCAGACCAGAGAATCAGTCAGCTAGGTGGAGTGGGTGGACATGAAGGCACCCTGGTGAACATTTCAAACTTTTCCCAGTCCTTTGTTGCCAAACTTTTTTTGGAACATGTTGCAGACATCAAATTTAGAATGAGTGAATATTTACAAAAAACAATAAATTTTATCAGTCTGAACATGAACTATCTTGTCTTTGTACTATATTCAATTGAATAAAGGTAGAAAAGGATTTGCAAAGAATTCCAATCTGTTTTTATTTATGTTTTGCACGGCGTCCCAACTTCTTTTGGAATCAGGGTTGCACATTTGTTCATTTGTTTGTGGTTTGAAAAATGCATTTGTAAACACCATCAGTTCCCCACAAATAGTCATACAGAGTTGTAAATCTGCCACCAATAATAGCAACAGGCACTTGTCACTAGTATCAAGACTAATTTATCTTCATAAAAGTAATTAATAGACGCACATAAACAAAGAAAACCTGATCCTGAACCTATTTCTTTACATGCTCACACACAAACGAACACACACACACACACACATCAAATCCTCTCAGAGCCGGGGTCCTTCCCCTCAGTGATAAATGTCAGCCTTCCTCCTCCTGAACAGATATCGATGGTTATTTGGGCTTATTTCTCCAATCTGTTGTTCACCTCAGAGCGGAGATGGAATCCATTTCTGCCTGGTTGGCGGCGAGGGTGACTGTAGGACAAGGTAATTTGGCTGGCTGGCACCCTCTAGTATCTCTCTGTCTGAGCTGCTGAGCTATCTCAGCCTCTATTTCCAAAGTTTACCTCAAACAAACAAGTGCAGCGGACACAAAAAAAACCCTCAGCTCTCTGCTCTGAGACGCACAAACTGGTCTTCAGCTGAAATGAAACAAAGTCGGGACGCTCTGAGCGGTTGTTAAGTTTGATCTGGCTTTCGCAAACAATCTCCTGGGGAAGAAGGGGAAAAAGGACATATAATACAAACCATTTTTTTAATGTCATTTCAGTTTACATCTTGTAAAGTATACATATATATTTTCAGATTTCAACAGGAAATCAAACATTGAACATTTCATCTCTTCAATAAACAAGTGTGTCCTGCAGATTGTTTTCGAACACTTGTGAGTTCAAGAGTAAATCCAAGACAAAGATTTGAAGAAATGTAGTGTCAATGGATTGTTGAGTGTAGTGTCCAAACAAGAATCCATCCGTGGAAACAGAAAGGATTCAATTGGTCCACAAGTAAACGTATATCTCATTTCAAACAAGTTATCAAGAGAAGTCCAAATCCAAGTACCAGTCTTTCTTCAAATATGGATCTGAACCCCTCATATGAGTCCAAGTCAGTGAGATGAAGACTGTCAGGATGAATCTAAACTGAAAAGAATATATTTGTGGAAAATTTAGAGACTCAAAATTTAAGAATGCTAAACCTTTAGATTATTTTTACAATAAATGTGCAGTTGACATTTATCTTAGACAGTGCAGACTGCATAATCAGTTTGTCAAGGAATGGAAATACAACACTGTGCTTAAAGTGAGGATACATAACTTTTTTTTTACTGAGGAAATACTGAATTCCTCTTTCTTGAAATGACAAGTGGAATTTAGAAACAATAAGACATATCTCTTTTCAAGTCAATACACTAATACTTAGACTGCTGGGTCTCATAGATAGATCTCGCTGCACAGTTGACAATACTGAGCCAGTTCTCTGGCTTTTCAGACTTTTTTGTTTTTTGTGCTACAAGTACACTATGTTTTAGGGATGTCATGAGAACAGATCAGTCAATGCCACAATTCTGAAAACGTGACAGGTACTGGGGATGTAATTCTTCAGGACCTAAGAGGCACACCATATACACCTACAAGTGTTCTGGTCTGCTGTTAAATGCCAAAGGAAGAAAAAGAACGCCTGGAAGAGCAACACGTTGAGGAAGATGACAAATGCAACCGCTCCACCTCAACAGTAAACAGTCATTTATGGAAGTACTTTGTGCTCAAGGTGGATCATCAGGGATTAATAATACATTTGCAAAAAACAGTATGCAGACGGTTGCATCAAACTTTTCAGGTGAAATGAGGAAACACTTAACAACATAACAACATATTCAAAGTGTTGTTCTCGTTATCCTTATCCTGAAATACATTTTAACATTATTTTTGTTTGAGACACCTGCCACTGCTGTGAAGCAAACTATGTTTCACAACATTTGCATAGCTAAATGGTAAAGGCTCCCATGTTTAGGCTAATGTAATGTAATCACAGCTCACAGTAGTTGGCTACTGTCCTCACTCTTTAATGTTCAGCTTGTGTCATCTCTCATCAAAATATAACACTGCAGGATTAAATAAATATTTCCATCTAGTGGTCTGTCACCATGTCAGTTAATTTAAACTACTGCTGCACTCTGAGTTCAACTTACAGCATATTCAGAGTTCAGCAACAGAAATCTCTTTTTGAACTCATTACTTTGCAGACATCGGTAATATGCTGCCTTGATGATGAGTCAGGCTTAATACAAATACCCCTCAGTCTTTTGTTCTGGAGGGTCTGAAGAGTTTTTATTTCAGATGGCAAAGAAAAATAACAATGGCTTAGTTTCAATGTTGTTGTTTTTTTTAACTGTATCAAAGTGGGTATCAAGAACTGTGTAATTTCACTGGTATTGGTATGGAATACTAAATTTCTGGACTCGTGACATCCCTACTATGTTTTAGTATTTACCATTTTTTCTGTAAATGCCACTTGTGGTCACTGTTCAAAGTTGCATAGGTTCACTTTAAATGCTTTGAGTAAAGGCTGAACCTTTAGATTGGAATTCATTTAGGCACTTCAGTATGGAGGCTGATCAAGCAATGTGGTCAGTATTCAGTAAAAACAAGTCTAAAAGTTAGAGTATCTAAAATACATAAAAACAATCATTGAAATATTGTGGATAATCACAGTAGTTATTGGCGCTGTAAACACATTTAGGGGATCTGGGAGAGCTGCACAACATGCAGTTTGGCAGAGGAAGAGCATAAGTGCATTTGGAATAAACATGAATGTCCTCCTGAGATCCGACAAAAAGGATTATTTTTGGAGTAGAACTTTGAGGACTTCCATAGTAGCACCGGAGAAATTATTGTTCAACTGTTTCCTTTGTTCTAAGCTCCTAAAGTGGAAAAGCAGATTTCCTGCAAATGACTGCTCCAAGGTGTAACGCGGTCCAACTTTCTGTCCGTGATGGAATGAGTCCAAACTTGAGCTCCCTAACTAGCAAAGGCACTTTTTGATCTATAGGCATATGGAATGATCATTTTAAGGAATCTGAGCAGCAGCACACCAAGAAAACATTTCATGAAAGGAACAAGGGGAGTCTCTCATGAATGTATCAGGAATTATGCTGCTCTCTCTATCGTAGACACTGTATATACGAAGAAGTAGCTGTTGGAGGGGCAGAGACAAACTGACAATCTAAATGATCCCCTTGGGGCTGTCAGCTCGCGGACCATTGGTGAGTATAATAACATGGGTACAAATGGATTAAAAAAACTCATGTTCTATTTGATACTGCTTTTGACAGGCCTGCTTGGCAGGTTGTACATTTATCTGAACAGCTGTTTAGTTTACTTTGGTACGTTCAATCACAGCCTGATTGTTTCATGCTTAAAGGGACAGTTCACCCCAAAATCAAAAATACATATTTTTCCAAGTTTGGAGATATCGGCCAGAGAGATGTCTGCCAATTTTTGAATATAATGGAAAAAGACAGCGCTTAGCTTGTGTTGTTCAAAATGCCAAAATAATACATTTGAAAAACTCAACAGCGATGTCTCCTTCCACAAATCATAACTCGTATCACGCAGAAGACAGCGTGCATCTGCTCATGGGTGAGAGGCTCATGCTCGTGAGAGCACAAGTGTAAACATTAATGACGTCCTCCATGGCTGTAATGTAACTCAGCTAGCTGGCGGGTGAAATGACTGGCTGTAGTTCAGTAGAAAGAAATTAGTTCCTACATAAAACTGATCACAATAAAGTCATGGACTGTTTTGAGTAACCAGGTCAGAGACATAGCTTTTGAGAGCCATCTCATGTTTGAGAGATGGCAGACATCTCTACAGCTGATAGCTCCAAAACTCAGCAACTCACACCAAAACTCTCTAGATGGGTAAATACCACTACAGGTAAGAGGAAAAATGTGTATTTTTAGTTTGGGATGAACTGTCCCTTTAAATTGCAACAAGGTGACTTAATAATTTAACACCATGGTGCCCTCAGAAGCTTGATGGGAAAACCAAAACTACAAGTTGACAACATAAAAAAAACAAAAAGGGTTAAACAGGATTTCTGTAATCCAAGTGACCAAATATAATATCCATCCTTCATTTTAAATATTTAAAATCGGCTGCATCTCCAGCGACTTTGTCCTACATTGTGCATCCAAATTGTGAGAGGCAGTGCACACGCAGTGATGTCCCTGTCTGGGTTAAATTTCAAGCACTGTTTTCTTTTCCTCAGTTTGTTGCTGGGTGGAGAGGTCAGTACTGGAGCACTGCTAAGGTCTGCAGTGATGCTGCACTAAAAGTGGTAAACACACCCTCAGAGGGAACCTTCAGCACCGGGTGGGGAGCTAAAAGCAGCAGCCTCTCAGCACCTGATGGGAGGGGATTGTTCAAAGGTCAGTGGTGATGACAGGCGTGACACCGTGGATGAGCAGCGTGGGGCCCAGGTCCTGGGTTAGCAGCTCCAGCTGGTGTAAGTAGGTGGTGTAGCGGCGGGTGTCAGCTGGGGGGCGGGGCAAGTACAGGAAACGCACAGCAGGGGCGGGCTGAGCTGTCTCCAGGATCAGCTTATTGACAGCTGATAGGTAGTCATCTGATAGGCGAGTGGCATTGCTTGGGAAGCTATTGACGTAATCTTCGTCCTCCTCTTCCTCTTCTGCCCCGGGCTTCTTCTCCTCTGTAGTGGCATCTGGGGATTTTGACAACTGCTTCTTGCCCCACTCTCCTTGGCGCTGCCAGTGTAGCGCCACCTGCTGGTCCCAGGGCACGGGGTAAACCTGAGCTTTAATTCTCAACTCTTTCAACAGCTGGCCCAGCTTCTCCTCCGAGCCTCTTACGCTTCGCCCTTCCTCCACGCACAGGAAGAGACGAAGCGTCGCTTTGCGCCAGGCTCTCACCATGTTGAGGATACATGCTAGCTGTAGCAGGAACAGAGAGCAGGTGTCGACATAGCTACTGCTGTCAGGACGCAGGAGATTTACAGGCCAGACGTCCACGTACACAGCTCCCTTCCCCAGAGAGGTGGAGGGTGGTGAGAGGACCTGGGCTCGGTCAAAGTTGTTGAAGTATCGGGCAAGCACTACGTTCTTTAGCATCTTCATGGCATCGGCAATGATCGCTACATACTCCTGAGGTCCAAGAACCTTCCCATCTCCAAATTCACCATAATCCTGTCTGTCGCTGGACCCCCGCAGGGAAGCGAAGTGGAAGAGAGGAGGCTGCTGCTCGAGCTCCTTTGAGGGGCCTGAGGAGTCTGTGCACTGAATGGTAGCGAGCGACGGATCAATCAGCTTGTCCTTTGGAAGACAGTCGTCATAGAAACCAAGGACTAGGGTGTTAGGACGCATTCCGCCTGGAAAGAGGCAAAGGATGAGAAAAAAACATTAGGCAAGTAATGAGGCTGTTTGTAAGTCAAATTGTTTCTGTATCATGGACTTCTTGAGTTGTTAAGTGAAAAGTAGAGGTGGAGGTTCAGTAATCTTATGAGATGGAGAAGTGAAAATAAGAGACAGACGTGAAGAAGACAAGTGTTGGAGTGAGAACTAGAGGGAAGCCAAAGGGAGATAAGAGAAAACAAGAGCGGTCCAAGTCAGACATGAGTGACAGCTCTCAGGAAAGCAGGAAGACAGCAAATAACAAAGAAAGAAGTAGAAAACCGCTGAGAGTAAAATCTATTTGAAGCTTGGAGTGCTTCTTACTGAAAAGGAGAGAATGCCCAAATATGAGTCTAAGGTTAAAACCAAGACTAAAAAAATAAAAGAATTTAAAAAACAGCGATAACAAAAGCACAATATGGGCCTTCTAACAAGATGAAATCCATTAACTAAAATGAGGAAAATGAGCTGAAACGAGCTAAGGGTTGAACATATCTAAGGGCATAATAGGACATTAATTCAGAAAATAAGCTCTGTGGTGACCAAACGTTTATGATACTTACATTTTTCAGCAAGATAATCTTTACAGACAGACACCACTTATATGATTTTTGCTTAAATACAATCGCCAGAAGTAAAAAGCTAAGGCTATAAACAAACTACACCACAGTTGCAAGACGTCACGACCACTAAGTAAGTGTTTGGCGTGATGACTTTTGGCGAGGTTCCCAACAATTTGTGTCGTCTCATTTAGCAACTTGTTAGCAACGTCTTTGTTAAGACACGTCAAAGCTTCAAAATCATGACTAGGGTATTTACTTGTGTTAACCACAGACCTTATTTGAGGCATCTATTAAAAAACAAAACAAAACATTGACTTCAAGACCAGGGAACCACAAGTACTAACTCCTAACCCATTTTTATGGTGATGATGGTGACACTGACCTAGTCCCGAGATGAAGAGGAGATGTTGGATCCCATGACGCACAGAATCAGCCAGTGTCAAGTTGACAAAAGCTTTGATGTTTAGATGATCCACCAGAGACAACCAGGAGTCATACTGGGACTGCAGAGGGTCCGACGGTAAAGTGTCTGGGAGGGTGGAAGAAAACAAAAATGGTGTGACGTGACAAAACACAGCTGACAGCTCAATAGAAGTATATTGTGGATTCAGGGAAGGTAAAGGAAAGAGAGGGCCGAGAACAATTGATATACAAGTCAGAGGAGAGAGTAGAGAAGTCGGTATGACAGAGCTGGAATTAGAGGCACAGCGTGAGAGAGATACAAGACAAGATGCTGAGATGTGGGGGGGCCTGGAGAGAGAAAGATGCAAGCACAAATGACAGCGTAGACAGAATGTGAGACAGAAAGGAAGATACAGGGGAGCACAAACACGCAGGCAGGTGATCAATCATCCAAAAAACCATCAATATGTATGTAGAGAGCAATCCAGAGGCCACATCTTTGAGCTTCACAGACAATTCCTGTGGTAGTCTAAGCTGTGTTAGGACCTCATCAGACTGTTGTTCTGATAGATAAATTCTCTTTATACTCAGCTTTAAAGTACACAGTTGTTAGACAAGTGGGAGAATAAATGGACAGACATAAAAAAACATCAGGATGGCAATGTGGAAGTATCCGGGAGTCCTCAACAACAAATTCTTTTGAATGTAATTGAATGAAATGTGAATGAATGACTCCTTCATATTTCTCAAAACCAAGTGCCTCGTCAGCACTCAAAATGAGAGAAGGGCTCTTCAGTGGCTAATGAACATGTCATTTTTTCACTATGAAGCACTCAGTGGATTTGGATTCTGAAGACTCCGTTCAGGGCCAGTCCCAGTCCCCAATCAACACATAAAACCCCCCAACAAAATCCTCGAAGGACAAAGAAAACAATCAATGACCCTGCTCCTTTAGACTCAGTAAGTGTGCGCCTCTGCAGAGAGGAAAGGAGATGCCCCTGGTGCATTGTGTGTGCAATTACTTCCCTTGGAAAAAAATAGAGCAGCAGATGAGGCGATGTCATGGAGACGGAGGTCTGGTGTGTCCACTCAACGATGCCCTGCTCACTGTGAAACTGGGAGGCATTTTGCTAATTCATATACTTAAATATTTTGAAAAGACCTCACAGCTGTTTTGAGCTGGTCCTGAATGAAAACACTTAAGTAAAGTGGCAATATTGCTACTTTTTCTAGTAAAGATTAGTACAACAGAAGGTTATTAAAATTCTGAAATAATGTTGAAGCTGACAGTAAAAAAAACAAGCTTTTAGTTTTGTCTAAATGTTAAATTATCCAAAAACTACATCCCATCACCAGCCTTGATTTGTTTTGTTCATAATTAATAGTCACCCTGTCACACTGTGCTGGTCTAGATGAGAAATGGTGCAGAAACAAACATTTAGGTACTCCTGATAATCTGATGTTGTCATATAAACAAACTTTGGAACTCAACGCTGTGTGGTTTCCTGATCGTTCACAGGTGGAAGAACTGAACACAATGTTCCATCATGACTGCTTTCTATAAAGTAAATGTAATACTACAAGAAGCATACCCGAACATAATCAGAAGTGGTTAGGTATTGTCTACACATAGAAAAGATTTTTGAAAACAAATGTTAGAGGTTTAGTTCATTAAAATGGAGAATTTTTGCCCTGTGAGGTGCAGATTTTTAGATATAGTATATAGAAGATATGGTTTCAGTGTATCTGTGTGGACTGGGAGAAACCGGTGCAACTAGTTATATATTGGTACTGGTCATCAGGAGGGAGGAGAGCAACTCAGCCACTACAGCTCATGTATTTGTTCCCAGTCTTATGTCAAAGTCTGTTTCCCTTTACTTTAACACCCCAACCTCATCCCTAACTCTACCCAGAAAACTGGTGCCAGAGCGAGGTAAAACCAGCAGGGATCGCTGGTGAGCCAGCTGGCCAGTCACACTCACAGAGCGTGAGCTGGCTAAAGCTCTCTCAAGTGACCAGTCTTGTAGACAAGAAGCTTTTGTTGCCTTTTTGATGGATAGTTTGTTTAAATATCACAACACAAAGGTCCATTATGACATTAATGGGAAACTGAGGTTATCGGCCTTGTTCTCTTGTGAGGTGTTTTGATATAAAGTTACTGTTTTTATTGTAGGTGAGTGGTTAAGGTCAGGGAGGGGAGCTGCTGTGCGACACTAAGTGGCTGCACCTGTGCCTGATGAGGACTAGAGGGACGAGGGGGAAAGTTGAGCGCAGGCAAGCTGTTCTGGGGAGCTATGAGGACAACACATATTGGCAGGGAAAGACTTTGCACAACAGTGGGAACAACAAATGTGCTGGTTAGCATCGTAGCTAGGTGTAGTTTAGCATTTAGCAGAAGCCTGGAGTGCCTGTAAGAGAATAGCCAATCAGAGCAGGGTAGGGCCAGTCTTTCTGCAAGGCATACTGGGTAGGTGCATCCAGAGAGTCAGTTTAGTCTCTCTCGGCAGCAACCTCTGGGAGCTGAAAAATTATGCCAGTGCTGAAGTGCCAAAAACTGCAGTTCCTCAAATGGCCTCTTGAGACTGACTCCAACAGCAAATCAGTCCCCATAGACCGCCATATTAAAATGCCTAACTCTACAACTACAGAAATTTACAGCCTTGTGTCAAATAACTATAAGTACATAACTAGTTTGCTACTATTATCTGTATTTACCTTACTACCACCATGGGAAATAAGCTCATTACACATACTCAGAATGTTCCTCTCTGGTATTTGACCGATCATTAATGTAGGCTTTATCACCCCTTCATCTCTGTTTAAGTGCTTGACATTGTTTGTGTAGGTGTATGGGGATATTTTATAAAATGAAGGTTGTGTGGACAGAATTGTTTTTTAAAAACAGAGGAGCTGAATTTCAGTGCCCTTACTGAGATCTCCCAGCTGAACATGTCCCAGCACGTAGAGGCCACTCTTCTTGATGTCGTTGATGAAGGTGATGAGGCCCACACTGCTGCGAGGGTTGGAAACCATCAGCAAGACCTGAGGCCTCCAGAACTTGACGTGATCCTTCCTCACATCCAGCATCAACAGGTACTTGCGCACCTATAGGGGACAAGAGCATTGGGATGTTATTGGGAGGTGTGTTTATTTAACCCAGTGTTTCATACCAGTGGACATGTGTGTAGGCTGGTGATGTCTCTGCAGTTATGTGAGACTCAGGCTCAGAACTGTAAGTCCACTTTAATTTAGTGCTGTCAAACGATTAAAATTTTTAATCAGATTAATCACAGGGTCACTGTGGATTAATTTCGATTAATCACGATTAAATATCATTCATTTTTAATCTATATTAATCGCGTTTCATTTTGCATGAGCAAACAGACTCAAGATATAGGCCTACATAGATATGTATAATAAAGGCTAGATGTCTCCTCCGTGCTGCCGGCCAATGCAATCGCACGTCTGCACTGGCGGTCATCTTGCCACAGTCAGCTGGCTCACCCATAACATTGTGTTGTAGTGGTGCAAACTTTTTAAATAACCATAACTTGCTCAATTTTCTACCGATTTTCAAACAGTTTGGTTTGTTATAAA
>JAJHUR010085422.1:9612-23313 GCA_027495735.1 Lutjanus campechanus
ATGGCGTCATTTAGCGACTTCTAGCAACTTTTAGGACAGCCAATAGCTACTTTCCTGACTGAGGAGTTGGCAACACTGAAATGTTTTTTTCAGGGATTTTTTTTGAATGCATTTTTTTTTTTTTTTTTGCTTTGAGCTCTGTTTTTGTTAAGGGTTTTTGAGAACTAGGCCATAGTAGAAAGGCCTACCATGCCATTATTTATTTTTATTTGTTAAAAGCTTGTGAGTGCAGCAGCCTGGTTTGAAATAAAAGGTTTGCTAAACTTAACTTGACTGTTATTTTCCCCTTTTTGCATGCAAATTTTAAAAAAACTCCAATAGAAGGGTCTGCTTGAATCATTATACTGGTGTCATTTTATGCATCAAAGGGTTGAATTTAACATTTATACAGTGATTTAGAGGAGAAATAAAAATATCGAGATATATATCGTGTATTGCAATATAGCCTAAAAATATCAAGATATTGGTTTTAGGCCATATCGTGCAGCCCTACGTCACCACATCCCGCTGGGAAGCAGGTTGGGCCAATGGACTTTGATACCAGCAAAAACTAAACAATGCAGCTTGTCAAATGTGAGGATTTACAATGCAATGTCTACAATTTTATGACATTCTATAGGCTAGGCCCAACGCTGGTCCTCAGGGACCCCTGCCCTGTATGTTTTAGATGTTTCCCTGCTCCAACACACTTGTCATCAAGCCAATGCAAAAGCCTGATAAAACCCTGATCATTTGAATCAGGTGTGTTGGATCAGGGAAACATCTAAAACATGCAGGACAGGGGTCCTTGAGGACCAGGGTTGGGAAACACTGGGCTAGACAATTAATCCTGATTAAAGAAATTATTCAATAATGACAATAATCATTGGGTGCAGCCCTTGATATCTTGAAACATAAACCTTATTAACAAAGATAACAGTAGCCTAGTACTTTTTTAGTATCAGAATAAAATTACAATGAAACACAAGTAAATAAAATAAATATGTTAAACTTGAATAGAAAAAAGCGAGCTCGACCTGCCACCAAGCAGGCTGCAGTCAAGTCTCAAAGACTCTTTATGTTCAGCTCTGAGTTCCTCTCCTGTGTTGCTGTTTGCACTTTCAGGTATCTGCATAATTTTACAGTTTAATATTCACTTTCAGCTGTGCTAAGGATTCGTGCTAAGTTACTACTGATGAAACCCTGAATGAAAACATTTCCTGATTGTGCCACTTCATAATGCAAACAAGACGGAGAATTTAAACAAACAGCATGTTTGTCCCAGAGACGTTTATGAATGGTTTATCCACCACTTTACAGCTGCTCAATTGGAGCTTTGTCGAGCTCATCTTCAGTTAAAAGACATAACTTCAGGCGGGTAGCCCTGTTGTAATGGACATGCAAATCCCTGCCATGCTGGGCTGATGGGCCAAGTCAAACCGAGTCAAGCCAATGCCAGCTCATGTGTATGGAAAAGGGCCACATGCTCACTGAGATTATTTTCATCTTCTTCACAGATGAAGACAACCATACCTCACCTGAGCACCAGGCCTCTGCACGGCCTGGCTGAAATTGCTTGGACCAAAGGCTGTCTGCCAAGAGGAGAAAAATCTGAGATATGTGAAAAAGCTGCTTGACCCATTTACACAGGATATAGTTGATTCCACAGAAAAGAAATAATTAGGGAGAAGTGACACTCGGGTAATTCCTGCCATTTGCAAAAAGAATCATATCGACATTCAAGAATCTGTATAATGTGCTCAGTGTGGGTTATGTTCTGCAGGACATTATGAAGCTCAAAGACCTATCAGGATCTGGAGTGGAAGGAAGCGTTTCAGTTTTTGGACAGCAGACAAACATCCTCCCAGTTGTTTGTACTGTAAATCACATTATGCTCCACAACGCCCTCCAACAAACCTGCCGTCTACCAACACCTCCTACTGTGACACATTAATTATAACTTCCTGTATACAGCCTATCCCAAGCCATGAATACGTAATGCCCCAGAATGAGTCATATTCACATAGCAGACGCCCAGCAGTGAATAAATACAACCTATCCATCACGCACTGCCCAGTGAAAAATTATTGAAAGCCCACAGAGGCAGGCAGCTGGGCCTTGCCAACGGGAAGAGTGGAAATTATTATACTTTATCTTTAAAAAAGTGAACTCAACAGCCATCACAATGTCTCATTTATACTGTCTGTGCCAAACAAGATGAGAGCACCTGAAAACTGACAAACTCGGTGAAAATACATGTCAAAATCAGAGCAAGTAGGAAGCAGGTGTTCTTTTAAATTCTGACTTCATATCACTTCAGTCCAAACAAGGTTCCTACATGGAGTGTAACTTTGTCTCACTCCTGAAAGCCATCTCTGTCTTTCCTTAGGATGGTGAAAAATGCAGCAGAAACTGGCAGGTCATTCGTCTCTGTTGTCCCAGTGGGTGGTGTTGGCTACAGGTTGACTAATGGTCCTGTTGAAATGCTTCAGATGTCTGAGTAATGACAAGCTATAAAACCTAAGCTGACTATAAAGTCAACTAATCTGAAATCTACTGTCTGTTTGCCAGTGATGAGAGCTGCTCAAGTTTTAGAAAAAGGGAATGCCATAATAATATGGAGGCTATGGTTCGAGAGGGTTGGATTATAGCCCTTATTTAACAGTTCACTGATAAAAGTCCTAAAAATTAAGCAAACTTAGACTACACATAAAAAGCCTACAGACGGACGGATTCATTAAGCTATGATACCAAACAAATCTCTTATTGTTCCTTTTATCTTTCCTTATATTTCATTAGGAAGGAGAGCACAATGTTGTCATTTATGCCTGGTGCTGAATGGTGCTTTCATCAGTTAAAATGACCAACATCAACAGCAGTGGATAATACTGTATCAGCTCTAGCTAATCAATGTTATTTTCATAACAGCTACACTGAAACTTTCTGAAGTTGTTTATTGTGCTCTCTCCACACTGATAAATGCTGATGAAGTTGTCGTGTATATTAACTTTTGACACAGGTGTGATCATCGTACTGTCTACAAATATGATGCTTATCAGATCCATGTCCAACAGTGAGGGTTGCAATAAACTTATAAGATTGCTTAAATCTCACAATCCGTAGGCATCATCAGACATGTCCAGTTCATTAACTGGAAATACTAGCTTTGGTTTAGGTGAGGGTTGGTGCCTCAGTCAAGTGTGCAGGAGGCAGGGCTATGGTGCAAAAAGCACACTGAGAAAATCTCAGCACTTTGTTGTTTGTATTTTTCTGGTTTCATGCCAGTCGCATGATAGAAACGTCAGCAACACACCCACTCAGGACAATGACCTGCTCTATACACACATGGGCTCAATCAGACATCATACAAACCCCTTTCACGCATGCACTGCAATTCACTAGTCTAAGATCCAGATGAGCCACATGTGTGCACAGAGCAACACCAGAGCGAGTGAGTTGGTATGTTGATGACGCTGCGCAGTGTGCAGCTGCTCACTTGTATCATTTTGTTTTCATACAGACCATCTGCATCAATATCTGCATACACGAGTCTGATCATTTTTGAGCTCACATTTTAATGTCTTGCTTCATTATCTATGATGTGAAAACACCAGATTACAGTCAAAAAAGTAAAAGTGTGCGTCCTGCAAATCCATGAAGTGTCTCTCCTGCAGGCAGACAGACTGGAGTCAGCTGATCTCCTGATCTATCATGCTTCTCCTCTTATATAACAATTTGTTAATTTTGAGACTCAGTTTGTATTGACATAAATGCAAAAACAGTCATCAATATGCATGAGTCTAGTGTGAACACGTCTGAGTTGTACAATTGTACAAGCGTGCTGCATGTGTGAGAGGGCACATTCGGATGATGTCCTGATGTGATTCTCAGGGTACAGTTCCAAGTGCATATTTGAAAACAGGTACAGGGAGCTGGAAGGATAAAGCCCATTTAAAGTCCTGTCCCACTGATTTGGACATTTGTCTTCTCTAGAGAAATGATCCAGCTGATCACAGCATGTCAGATACAGATACATATCAAATCAATATTTTGAGCTCATCAAGCTCTGAATCAGGACCTCCAGTATTTGGATGAAGTAGTTTGTCAGTATGTCAGTCAGTAAAGTCAGTATGTTACAGTGTGGAAGAACAATCAGTATATAAATATTTTCATATCTTCTGCTGCTCATCTCATTTTCAGATTGTAACTACATGTGCAAATTAATTAGGCCACCTTAATGTTGATTAATTTAGTAGCTAACTCTAAGGACTGCCGTATTTCTGGCTTCTCACACAACAACAAATGATCACAGATCTAAACTGAATCTTTGAGTTGTAGCTGTTTATAACTTCAGTTACTTGGAAATGATAAGAGGTTGATAACAGATTCCAAATTATTCAGATTTGATAAAATGCTATGGAACCCTCAACCTTGCTGAAGGTAGCTGGCTGCTTTTACCAAGTTCTGTTTATTCCACTGGAGGAAAAACGTAACATTACTGGTCCTTCCATCGGTTTCCAAACATCTTAATGCTGAAAGTAAGAAAGGAAAGGAATGATTGAAGAGACAAATTACAAAAGAAAAGCAAAACAGAAGCAGGCCAGAAAAAAGAAAGTAAGGAGAGATAAATTCAGGATCCATCCTGCATCCAAACAGCCATTGCCCAGCCCACCTTCCCTACCCATTTACCCACCCCCCCAGCCCTGCCTCCCCTTCTGTTATTGCTCCTTCTGCTCCTCATGTCTGTTAAGTCAGCATGACATTTTATGATGCCTGGATATTAAAAAGCAGTTTCTATTATGTGTGAGAGGGAAGTGGAAACAGCCATGCTCATGCTAGGTAATTAGGGGAAGCAGGCGAGGGGATATTTATGAATGCAGGGGAAGGCTAGGGGGAGACCAGGGGAATTGGTGTGTAATGTCCTGCTGTCAGTAACAGTTTTCTCTTTAACTCTATACAGAACACTGTTAAGGGTGGAAATCGTTTTGAATCTCATTTATGATCCATGATACCTCTGAATCATTTGGTTCATTTGGCCTTTGTGATGCGTCCAATTGAACAATGCCAATTGCAGCAATGATGAAAGTAGCGCTAAGAAGTTTTAGCAAATATGGCCATGGCAGGCTAGATATGATTATAGTTGATCAGACGAACACAGATCGGTAATACAGCTAAACAGACTGCTTAGGGTTGTCAACATGGCCTTAACTTCAGTTCACTTCAGTTTTCCTATTCAGGCACCTCAGCTCAGGACCAACCTGCCCTGCCTGAGGAGCTCAGGCTTGCAAGATCAGAGACTTCTTTAAATCACTTTTGAAAATATATTTTGATCAAAAGGCTTTTGTATTATTTCAACTGAATGTATGAATGTATGTGTGAATGGGTGAATGATGACATGTGTTGAGTAGCTGGTAGACTAAAAAACAGCCATATAAATGCAGGGTTCAACGTTAATGTTTTTTGTCACTTTGGTCAGGCAAGTGGGTCAGAAATCTACTCCCAAGAAGCAAATTTTTATTTGCTCCTGTACAAACTGCTTTATTAGCAGTTATTAAATAACAACAAAGACTAAAGTTAAATGTAATGTTTAATCTTGGGCTGCAACATCTATAAAATGTCAGAAAATTATGAAAAATAGAACAGATATTTATTTAAATATGATACAAAACTAAAAGTGGGGAGTATCCACATTTGAGAGGCTGAAAAAAGCATTTTCTGCCATTTTGCATGAAAAATTACTTCAACAATTAACTGATTAGCTAAATTATTTCAATTTAATTCTTTTTTATCTCTCGTCCAGTTGGGCAAGCAAATTTTCACATCACATTTACTTGCCCGGCATGGCATTTTACTCAGCCCAGGATTGCTGGCAATCCTTGCTGTGGGGGCATGTAAATGCATTTACCAGTCCATTTTAACCATTGTACGATATTGGTCAGAAATCTGCAAAAACATGTCCTGCACTTAATTTTTCAATACAATGCTTTGCTTTTATTTTGTTCTATACCGATTGTAGTATTCCTTCTAACTGATTATTTGTTGAAATTCATATTTTTATTGCTCTTATTTCTGTGTCCATTTGATTCTTTGTAGCTGATCATAACGTAATCATAAAGTACTTTACAATGCTGGTTTTAATAAATGCTATGTAAATCTTATTATAACTAAAACACATTGCCATTTCAGAAAGAAAAAAACTTCTACGTGTATCCTCTCTATTGAAAATCTCCTTTTGATTTTTTTAACAGAGATTGCATGGCGCCAGTAGCAACATTTTTCATAGATCGCCTCAGCAGATATACTATAAAACCACTCTGTTCTTCTCTCCTGATGTGGTCAACATATCCGCTTCTGATACTTGCTGGAGAACTTTGATCAGCTTACTGACCACAAACCGTGAAAAGTAATTTTCATAGAAACCAGAGTTATAATAATAAGTTCACTTAACCTGACTTGAAAGCAAATATACTCTGCTTCACAACTACATAGGAAAATGGTTCCTTTGAAAAGAGAGTCTAAGGGAAATAATTGTTGATCAATGTTTAGTTTTTCAGTTGTGCTCAGTGGCCCATGTACGGATCAGACACACACGCAGTGTGAATTGCATCCGTTACCTTGTACGATCAGGGTTGTGGCTTTTGGCCTTGTGCAGCTGTACTGTATCTTGCCTTTCTCTGTTCAAAAACATTAAACAATATTTCCAGCCAGCCCCTCCAGGCCCCCAGCTCAATAACAGTTTGAGGCTGTGAGAGAAGTGAGTGGAGGTGGTTCAGACACCTCAGGGCCTTGGGGGCTGCTCTGGGCTCTCCCTGGAACCACAAACCAGCACAGGTCACACTCAAGTTTGTTGCTTTTCGTTTTCTCCACAGCTCAGGGACAAAATGAAGCCTTAACCTCGTAATCTACCCAACGCGTCCCCCGGTAGCACTTCTGGATTTAGAGCTGGGAAATTACACTTCAGGCCTGAGAGGTGAGGAGGGAGAGAGGTGATTTTGAGCATAGCCGATGAGAGATGGCTGTTTAGATCACAGAACCACAAGATCAGGGTAAATTTTTCAGTTTTCATGACTATACTTCCAAACATGACATTCCTTAAAGCTTCAGTAATTGAAGTGAGCAGTTACATGTTGAAGTAAAGCAGATAACAACATCTGTGTTTATTTCTATATGATTTTTATCTCTGGTGGTTTCAGTTGGAGAAGTGGGGAGGGATATAATGTGACAGCGGTCTCTCTGCCACCTGTCACAGTGCGGCTTTAGGGGAAACATTCTGTCCTGCCTTCCCCCCAGAGCCAACTCAGACCATCCAGCTCACTCTGCCTGCTGCACAATCAGTCCTCTGTTCGTGGCTCAGGGTGGGTCCCACTCCTTCCACCAGCATTACTGTGAAAACAACCCAATCTCAAACACACTCTCACTCTGGCATACCCATGTGTAAATACACACATACACACTCCTGGACCCACTTCAAAACCCCACTGCCCACCACGGTGCAGCAGTACCTATGGGAAACCTAACCCCATTCCTGCCACTTACCATTATACTCCTGCCTGTCCGCTTCATTGAAAACACATGTATGCGTGTGCGCTTCATGCATAGATGCATGTAAATGTGGTTCTGCCGAGGTAATCCTACTGTAACTTTGGGTGTGACTTTGCATACAGACTTGAAACTCTGACAACATTGGCAGGATACACTATTCTTGCTATTTCATGCCCTCACTCCCAGCCTTGATCTTTTCCCACCACTTAGCCATATTTACATGAGAAGCCAATCTGAAAAATCTAACCATGCCACAGTCTGAATATTTACATCAGAGTGTATTCATGTATAATCATAAGGATGCAGCGATTAACCGATTTTACTACTAACTGTGCTTTAAAACGTCACGGTTATTTAATCCCAAAGGTTCCGCAACACCAAGTGTTTCTGTTCTCACTCGCAAAAAATGGACATTATGCTGGTACATTATTTTTCGGCGCAACCTGCACGGAACGAAAACAAACCAGCAGTGCACCTGTTTGAAGTGCCGTGCGCATCAAGAGACATGGAGGCTATGTTACATTAGCTTAGCAATGGCAGAAAGACCAAGCAGCGAAGCATTTTTTCCACCGAAGAAAAAAGTGAAGTCTGCAGTGTGGGAGCATTTCGGATACACCAAGAATGACCAGGGAGTCATTCAAGACAACGGATCACCCATCTG
Organism: Lutjanus campechanus; assembly: GCA_027495735.1. Lineage (NCBI taxonomy): Eukaryota > Metazoa > Chordata > Actinopteri > Lutjaniformes > Lutjanidae > Lutjanus > Lutjanus campechanus. Next base: position 17,795 of record JAJHUR010085422.1, read on the forward strand.
CAAAACCTGCCGATAAAAAGGTGCGGCTAAAGGGTCAAACACATCTAACTTGATGCAGCATTTGCGGGATCACCACCCAGGTTTATGCGCCTAAGTAAAGGTAACACATAATAACTGAGTTAAATTACGTTAGTGGCAAGTTACTTAACGAAACATTGAGTTGCAAGGGAGTCAAATATAAACGTCACTTACAATCAGTGGCGTAGTGGTGAGAGTTGAGCTTTCAGTTCAGTGTAAACAAACAGCAGCAAAGCGGCATGTTTGTCTATGCTGTATTAATAAAATGTTAAAATTACAGTTTTGCAAAGGGAGTCAGTTTAGTTTGGTGAGAGCAATAAAAAGCTGTTGAACAAAACATATTTTATACTTATTATATTCCACTTATTTTTATACTTCTCTCACTGTAGCGATCCTTTCTATAACTTTGTCAAACACAGATGATGCAACACTGCATCATCTGCACTATATGCCTATCACTCATCTCCACTTCCATAACAGTTCATTTTGTGGTTTGCTGCGATTTAGAGACCCTGTCTGTAAAGTCTACAGCCAGTCATGCTGTTGTATTGCTCGGTGTACAATGACGCAGCTAAAAAACAAGAGCTTAAACTTGTTCAACAACCATTTCCTTTTCTCTAATCAGTTAATCAGCAGCGTATGTTTCATGAGGATTTTTTTATTAAGTGTGACAGCTAATAAAAATTATGTTTATGATTCCCCTTATTTATAATTGTTTGCTTTATACTTGTACATATTTTTGTAAGCATTTGTTTCATCCTGTTATTGCAATGCACACTGACAAAGGGGAAAAAAAAGGCCTGCTCCACTGGAAAAATCTCAGTCAACTGAGGAGTTTCCGATTGATTATTTGAATCTTCAACTTTCAGGGGGCAGCCCTAATTAAATGTGCACCTTGTTGTGACTTATGATAAGCACTGCAATAAATCTATCACCCCATTATTATCTCTTATGGACAATAAGAAAAATATATTCAGTTTAATAAGCCACAAAAACATGTGAATGTGACAATTTTAAGTTGTCTAAAGTTCCCTTATCAGATCAATCTATTAAAAAAAAGCATGTCTCTTTCCATAATTGTCCAGTAATGTCTGTAAAAGACACTATATCTGAATTATAAAAAGCCATCACTTTAACAGACAGATGAAGACAACTATAGTGCATATCCCATCTCTGAAAAGGGCTACAGAGCCCAAGAGCTCGTCTACAGAATAGAGAAGAACTTTGCCGTATCACTGTCCTCTCAGGTAGTCACGATTCATAGTCCTACTTGCCAACAACTTAACACCTCAGCCATGATTATATAGCAACAGGGACAAATCACCTTCTGTGAAAATCCTCTTGTGCTCCCATTGTATGTGATGACACAGGGGGATCCTCTAAATGCATAATGATGAAAATTTCCTGCCACTGTGACAAGACGAAGTCTTTGCTTCAGCGCTAGAGACCCATGAGCCGACATATGGTTCAGTGTATTGCAGCCGACATTGACGTATTGCGAGTCGCGTTGGAGTGGGGCTCACATCAAGAGGAGGCTCGTCCAAACCACTTACTCTATAGATCATCAGAGACAGAGAGCTCTCCCTCAGCCTGTACGCCCTCCTGAAGTGAGCCCATTCAGTCAGAAATGAAAACAGAGAGAAAGCGTGCTGCGTCTTTGGAGTACAAGTGCATTTATGTGTGTGGTATGAAACTCATGCATAAGGGTGGGCCAATACATCTTACTTGGACCACACACATGCACACAAAAAATAATCATGCACACAGACATGCAGATCTACATGCACACACACATAAACACACACATACACTCACTTAAACACTTTATAACACCCAAACAACACAAAATGACAACCACAGGCCAAGAAACATAGGCCTACACTGTTGCCATATCCCCTTCCAGTGACAGAGAGCGCAAACGAGCCTCAACATTTTCCACGGCTGAGTGCACTAGTTAAACGCTTTCAGAAGTGATGTCTCTTTGATGAGCTGTGGTAAGTGATATAATAATCACACTGGCACACGTTTGCCAGAACACTTGCCCGTATTGCCCCGCCAGCTCAATGCCCTTAGGGGAGACTCAGTCAAATAAACAGATCCCGTTTCTAAAAGGCAGACAGAACTGGTAATGAGGAGGCATGCCTGGCCAGATCAGCCACCTGCCCATTACCAACACCACTCTTGTGCTAAACTGTTCGTCTTGCTAACATTCCTCACTCACAACAGTGTTATCATTGCTGCTGGAGGCAGGAGTGAGGTTTATACTGCAGCCGACCAAGGCCGTCCATCTCTGATGAGAGCACACTGGAGGGCTTTGTGTCACTGGAGCATGTCAGACAGACACACAGACAGAGGGGTGAACATAGATTGGATAAGCTCTCAATGGCAAACACACATACAATACCCTGATTGATCATTTCTGCCACCAATGCATCAGATGCCCCATAATTCACCATGGGACTGCAACCATGAAAGGCAGTGATACACTGGCTTAATTTTGAGACAATAAAGTAGATGGCCAATTTTGTAAAGAAAAAATACTCCAACATGTGTTTTTTCATTATAGTTTTGTTTCTTACAGGCCATTTTATCGACACCAATTTTGTCCCAACTGACACCACCCATATATGCTGGAAGCAATATCTACTCTCATCGACTCCCAAACTGAGAGATATCTCTTTTGGCCCTTGCAGAGTATCAAAGACACATTTCTACAGCATGCCCTGTAAGCACATGGGCCACAGTGACGGGTGCTACAATGATCTGGCCACTCTTTTACAAAAAAAACTTTATTATTTCAACTGTATAAACCCATAGTTGAGAGGTTGTGTTTGTTTTGACTACAGAGGGCATTAGTGGCCATGAGAAAGGCTAAAACATGGAAAGAACAAAGACCACACAAAAGACACACAGTGACTCAAGCAGGTAATTGGCCCTCTGAAGAAGCTCTAACCTTCAACTAAAACCACATGGTGATTTAAATCATTTAAGAAATTGATATTCCATTGTTTTAAACTAAACTACTACTTTCCCTGTTTTTGAGGGCTGGTCACTACCAAAGACAGTTCAGGGGACCAGACTTCTGCCTCTGCAGACACATGAAAACATGTAAATGTGAGATAAAATCCCAAAAACAATCTTAGTTCAATTCTACTAAGGAAATTCTGTGTATCACTGAGGTCTAACAAGTGTATTGAAGGCATTTCCCTCCACATAAAACATTCTGAAACTGGCACTGTTTGCACCATAGACTATATATTAAAAAGTAAAGCCAACACAGAAGACTCTTACACCTGCACTCTTTCAAATGACCAGCAGGGGGCAACGCCATTGGTTGCAAAAAGAAGCCTGAGTCTGTGAGTTTATGAGAAAATGACTTGACTATTTCTCACTTAATTTATTAATCAATAATGACTGTAGTAACACCACAATTTGAGTTTAACAGGTTGGGCACCATTCTTATCCTACTGGAAAATTGCCCGCAGCTATAAATGAGTCAATAATGACAACAAGTGCAGGAAAAAATATTTAGGGAAAAAAAGCCCCATTTGTACAAAAAAGAGAGAATTCATACTAACATCACGATAACTTTCTGTATTTTCTTCATCTTCCATGCTCAGACACCAAAGTAGCTGATGGAACTGTGTGCTTGTTCATAGACTCATATGTTAAAGTGTGTGCATATAAAATACCAAACAAATAAATATGATTTGGCCCATCAGTCTCAATACTGACATATCCACAGAATCCTCCACCCTCTTAGCTTTCTCTTTCTTTCTCGCTATCCTTATTTCCTGCCTGGTAATAAGCACCTGAATACATAAAAGATGTTGCTCAAGTCCTTCCTGTTTATATTAATGTTTTATTTAGTGTTTTGTATTATCATAATCAAAGTTCCAATAAAAATAACAAAGTAGAATAAAATATACATATCAAGTGACAGCCTAGTTCCGTAACCTGTCCCGCGCGGAATCTTGATGTTATGTTAACAAACAAATTAGCATTTAAATGAGTCCTGCATTTTATCCTTCAAGGTTATGTTGTTATGGATATTAAATTAGAGTGTGTGGATTTGCTTGTGTGTGCACTTGTATTTGTGTGAGTCTGCGAGTGTGTGTGTGTGTGTGTACACGCCTGTGTGTGGTCCATAAGCTGCCAACCGACAAGTCCCCCAGAGAGGTGTTAGAGCAGGTTTGTTTAGGGTTGGTTTGGGAGAGAGTGGGGTGGAAATGTGCACGTTCCAGAGTGCGAGTGTGTGTGTGTGTGTGTGTGTGTGTGTGTGTGTGTGTGTGTGTGTGTGGGTTTTGGTCTGCACATGCTTGAGGGGAAGTAGTCCAGACTTTTTCGAACTGCAAAAGATTTAATATCCATTTATCCTGACGGACATTATCATAGTTGAAAAGTTCTTCTAAAGCTAATGTTCCTAATATTTCTTTTCTCGAGGACAAAATCTGCACAAAAAAAAAACACGTAGGTATAACGGTTTGTCCATGTGCTGGCCTGCTTTGGATTGTTAGAATTTTGGCTGGGCTCCTAGAGCAGCAGATGAAAGTGTGTGGACTGTTATTGCAGAGGTGCTACACAGTGACTGTTTAAACAGCAAACAGTGCTTAGATACACACTGCACCCGCCAGATGGCTCAACTGCCAGTTTATAAAGTAAATTCCAAAATAGAGACTTTAAACTAGATCTACTGTGCTATCACCATTGGAGAAGAATCGAGACTTACTGAAAACTTGTTGCTACAAGATAATTTACATCTGCACCAGGCGTGTCAGCACTTGTTGCGGATGCAGTAGGTTCTTCAAAAGCCAGGTGTGTCCCTGTCTGATAATAGAATTTCTTATATCAGACTTGGGCAACTGGCGGCTCGCGGGCCGCATGCGGCCCTCGTCCTCATTCACTGCAGCCCTTGAGTCAATTTCCAAATATCAATACATTGTTGGTTCCACAGATGTTGACAGCAAGCAGCTGCTTGACTACATCTGAACCAGCAGCCAATTGTAATGACACTCTATTAGAGTCAATTGTATAGCAGCAGGAGAGGCCACAAGTACCACCAGACAAGGTTCTGTTATGTCCCATGTGCGCCGCGGTTGTGTTACGCCGCATGTGCGCCACGGTTTTGTTCCGTCCTCTGCACAGCTGCAAACCTCACAGCAGCGGAGTGTTTTGCCCACCTGATCGTGTTTACTTGCTCAGATTTAGTTGATCAGGTCCTCTTTTATTGCCCTCTGTGCTTCCAGCATGGATAAGCAGACTACGTGGTTAAAAGGATACTCCACTTTACATGATAACCCACTCAGTATGTACTCACCCCTATGCCGATGTGATGATGGGTGAAGATCTTCAGTTCACAAAACAATCCTGGAGTTTCAGCAGAAAACATTTGAATATGAAAAAATATATAGTGCATGTTTATTTGAAACATCTCATGGAATGGGAGTAGAAATGCACTATAAACATCAAACATGAATATTAGTTGTTACACATAATGTTGG
>JAJHUR010085424.1:0-24468 GCA_027495735.1 Lutjanus campechanus
CATTAATCCACTTTGATTAAAACATGAAGCCTTTCAGATGGGGTATATATATATATATATATATATATATATATATATATATATATATATATATATATTATATATATGTATATATATGTATATATTTATATATATATATATATATATATATATATACTGCATATTCTATGTATGTTAGTTTATTTTGAATTCTGTGCCATGCCAAACATCTGGCCCATCCTACATTGGTTTACATGACACCACTATCACTTCTTCCTCCACTAATACATATAGGAGCAAAGAATAAATAAAACTAATTACTACACCGCAGCATAATACTCTAGTCTCTCAGAAAAAGAAAACATACACTCAAAAGAACATACAAACCTTCAATTTATCTTGATAAAAAGCCTTTTCCCTCATTTACCAGGCTTTTTCAAGGCAGCTAGCTGATCTTTTTTATGTTTTTATGTTACTGAACGAAGTATTGCCCAACACCCAGTAAAAAGGGCAATAGAAAACTCATTTTCAATGTTGGCCAAACAGCACACTTTCCCTCAAACCAACATATCGTCCAGTTTCAACCTAAGTGGTAAAATGTGAGATCACAGCTGGACACATAAGGATCTTTGCTTTCAGATAAATTATGCACAACATCATTTTCAAGACTATATTCATATTTTAGCATCCTAAATGCCTCACCAAGCACATAATTATAAAACACTCTGCATACACTTCTTGACCAAGAGCTAGTCATTTGGTTATCTCTCTTCCCAGCCTATGTTCTTCCCTATTGTGTATGTCTGTATATTTTTTTTTAATATTCATTCTCTGTCTTTCTTCCCGTGCAGAACCTGTACCTGTTCCTGGCGCAGCCCAACTGCCTGGTCCACCTGGACCTGTCTGGGACGGACTGCACCGTGGACTCGGTTTGTACTCACCGTCTCCGTTACAGTCACTTTCCACCCCATCGCTGTCTGATCTCATCTCTAGGATGGGATCCGGGCCAAGGAACGGAAAAGGGGTAGCGCCCTGAATATGAATCGCTCGCCACACAAAAAACAATGTTAGCTCAGTTGACTCACAGGCTTTCTCAGAGCTCCTCTGTGCATAATGCTTTGAGTGATGGTAAAAGCTCTTAGAAGGCACCACAATAGAAATGTATGGCCGCTTATGAATTATACAAATGATACATTGTATGAACAGCATGTAGGAGCCTTTTGTTTCATGCGTTTGTTCACATCCTTGTCACTTCAGAGAGATGACTTTGTCTGTGTTGTTACTGTGTCTAAATTTAGCATGTCTGCCAGTGTGACAAAACCGTGTCTTGCCGCATTAGCAGACGCGCTAACAGCCAAAAGGATGACAGTGCTTTATCTCCGAAAAGGCTCAGTGACCACACTTGGATGTGTCTGCCCCTGCTGGTTACTTGCTGAGATGGCAGTTCTTCCTGGTTCGCTGTGAAACTACAAGACTCAGTGGGGGAAAAAACGTTGAAAAGTTACAACCGCACTCAGGATGTTTTTAGTGCCCGTCTCCCTCTGGAAGATGTAGTGGGGTTTGTGCAAAGTGCCGGCCGAACGGGAGGTCACATTTATTGTTTATGTCCAGTCGCTGCTGCTTTGTCAAAGCGGTATTACTGCTGACAGGATAACGTCCAGCAGGAACATGCAAGGTCAGACAGAACAGTCATAAACGCTGTGCTGCCGGAAGGTCAGAGGTCAGAGTCCGCCTGAGATCTACTCACAGCTCTGCTCTGGCTCAGTGATACCTCAGCAGGAACGGGTGCTTTTTGACACGCAGGGTGGTGTTGGAACTTCCCGTATTCCCATGATGACTCATCATATTACATATCAAGCATATTAGTGACTCTGCAGGTCTTAGACCAGCACTTTCATCCACTTGATTTAATACCATTGCTGATTCAGTACTGTGTTCCTCTCAGTGGTGGAATTTAACTTAAGAACACATGCTCAACTTTTAAATAAGTGTACTTTAACTGATTACTTCCATGTTATGCTCCTTTATACTTGTTATTCCGATTTATTTTTGTGCTTTTTGCCCCATCAGATTTGTCTAACCGCTGTAGCCACTAGTTTCTAAGGATTCATGATAATATCAGCGTGTCAATGAAAATCATGGTTTTGGCCTGAAAATGAATATTTCTGCCGATATGACAGGCTGATAAGATGGCGCCGTAATTGTGCACAAGTGCTGCAAGTGTATCAGCGGTGTGGAGGTTTCCCAGGAGTATGTGAAACAGATCGCAAAGTTGCTATTTGCAATCATCGTTTAGGCGCTAAATTGCATTCCCTCAACACAACAAAATTTACTCCCCATCTTAATGAGCCACCGTCCCGGGTTTGATTATGAGAAACAGGCACCAGTGAAATGAACCTGTCAACCTGTAGTTGTTGTTTTGCCAAACGAATGTGTACATTTGAAAAAGCATTGTGTTTTACGTCTGCATCTCCCAGTGGGACATCACGATAAGAGCATGCATAATAATATGTTAATTCCACTACAGGGGAGACTTGATGTTTGCTGCATGTGGGGGGGATAAATATGTCCATATTATCTGTATCAGCAGAGGCCAGAATCAGTCGGAAAATATCAGCATATTGGCAAAAATCCACTATCATATACGGTATGCACATAAAAATATAATCGGCTACTAAAACATGATGCTTTGTTCCATGGAATATACCTCTCTCTTACTTCCTCTCTGATTTTAGTCCAGAATTGAGCCCTTTGTAAGGTTTAAGTTATTGAATTAGCAGGAATTTAACCAAGGTCTGCTGCAGCTGCAGCAGGTGAAACAGTGAGGCTGATGTCAATGAGAGATAAAATTACAAACAGTAATGCTGGATCACATGCATCGATCCCTGTGCCTCCCTCTGTACGTGTGAAGGTAATTTTAGATCTTGTCTACAGTGTCTGCTTATGGATATTTTCGATAACGGAACATTTTCCCTAAATCCTTTCCACGCAACCTTCACCTCACAAAATACTGTATATCTGAGCAAAAACGATTAGAAACACTCAAACAAGCGTGCTGGGCCAGTAGATGGTGAGTTAAGTTTAAATGATATGTCAAATATCAGAGAAGAAGATTCTGAGCAAGCGTAGTGAGCTTGTTTTCCTTTGGCATTAGTAACTTAAAAACACACACAATAGTAGATATTTATTTATTCATAGTTATCTCACACCTATTTCTCTACCTTTATTTATTTAACACTGGCACACAGCCTGGCAGTGTGATCCAAACACAAACAGCCATTGTTGTTTCATTGTTTCCTCCATTTTATGTGCACACACACACACACACACACGCACACACACAGAAAAAGGTTTGAAAAATCTGTACTTTAGAAAGAAAATGTGAAGGAAATATCTGTATACGTGTAGATAAAGCCTTAATCCAGCGTGGGAATGGCGGACTCCGCCACTAACAATGAGAACAAACCATATAAAGAGGAAATCATAGACTGTAAATGCATTAAATTGCAATTTGTGAAAAACGCCAACCACAAATTGTATGAAAACACAAGGTTTCATTTCATGAAACATTTAAGGATTAGAACTTTAAACTGCTTAATATTTTATAAAGTAGTTAAAAACAGCTCAACCTCGACCAACTACAACAGTGATAATAATACTGTAATGAATGTATATGCTCATAACACTATGAGAGGGCTTCTGTGTAATGAGTACTTTCACTTTTGTTATTTTAAATACATTTAGCTGACAGTGCTTTACTTTTACTTTGGTAAAGTTTGCAAGCATCGCTACCTTTACTTAAGTAAGTGATCTGACCACTTCCACCCCTGGTTCTTCCTTACCACAATGCCTTGCACTTTACTGCGCCCGTACTTGCTTTCTTCCCTTGCCGCACTTCACTCGAGCAGTTTTAAACCCCACGGAGCGGGCAGCATGTCAAGCAGGTATCTGTTTCAGGAAGGAGCAGTCCACCCCGTTATAGTGATCCTCCTCCCTCCCCCGTAAATGTGGGCCATGAATTTTGTATTAAATTATGTGCATGAATGGAAGTCATTGCATCCATTCTGCTTTATTTGCAGGTTCTCAAACTTTGTCTCCCTCTATATCTCTTTTTAAACTCCCCTCGAGACTGAATGAGTGCTGTCTGTGAATAGGCGCTTCACATCCTGTCCTGTTTGGCTAATTGTCATTTATCCTTTAGAGAGGAAATGTCTGAGGGAGAATTTATCTTTTTTAGTGTTGGCCTGTTGGATTGAATTATTAATCAGTTCCTGTTTTAATCTGCGTTGATATACCGACAACGGTCGATTAGTCAGTTTGCTTGATGGATCGCGCTGCCAGGGAGAAATGGATTTGTCCGATAGTTTAACCTCTCGCAAGCGATGAGACGCTACCTACACTCTCACAAGAAATTGGGTTTTGATGCCGATCATATTTGCCTAGAGCTCTCTCCTGTCCAACAAACACATATATCATCTTTATTTCAAGATTAATTGGGTCACAGATTCCTGTACATTAATTTTTGGTGCTTTTCAGAGCCCCGTAGTTTGAAACTGAGCCATATCTTCACAAGATGAGAGCTTGATTGGATATGCACTTTGATGAATGGTAGATGAATGGCTGTATTCCTGCATGATGTTAGATTGATCATTAAAGCAGGGAAGCTGTAGGTGACACGGCATACTTAATTTCCATCACAAGTTTTGAGTGACTTTTTTCCATATTTAATGCGAAACTTTGCCATTTGATGGATATTCAATATAACAAATTGCAGAATGTAAGTAATTCATTTTTTCCCTGCTATGGTTTCAGCTTGACTTTGATTCAGTGTAATACAATTACGCTTCTTATTGCCCATTTGGTCCTGCTATCGGGAATTAGTAGACTTTCTCTGACAGATGAGCACTTTCCGTACACACTTTGAAAAATTGGTAGAAACACAGTGTCTGCTATATTTCATTTAGCTGCTGGAGCTAGAGGGTATTAACCCTGAAATGGGCAAGAACTTGGAAAAATTAAATTACTGTTCTTTTCAAACTATTAGTGCCTAAATAACATTTTTCCTTTGAAAATATGTCCTCTATTTTTCATTTTCATCATTGCATATTAAGGAAATGAATGGAAAGAAACCGTGTAAATTGCAACATCTTTTGAATATTCAAATCTGTCTTTATTAATGCGAGCGAAACGGCTCCATAGATGGAAATTTTTGTCTGTCTTGTCCTCTGGCTGCAACCATGAAGTTGACATGTGTGGTTTTCAGTGAATAGTCTCAACAACTTGATGCTTGGGGATGTTTCACCGTGACATTAGATTCAACACATTTGCACATTTGTAATCACTTTGGTGATCCCTTTTTTTTCCCTCTGACTCTTTCTATAGCGCCATCATCAGGTCAGTTTTCCTAAATGAACTAACTGATCAAATGGCTGCAAAGCTAATGACATGACCCATCAGCCTCAGCTGTACTTTGTGTTAGATTTTTAGCATATTAGCATGCTAAACCAAGATGGCAACTGTAAATGTTATAACTGCTTAGCTTCAGCGCATTAACATTGTCATAACAGGGCTGCTAGCATGGCTATAGTCACATTTTTAACACTTAATTTAGGCATTTATCTAAAAAGTAGAATAGTTTAAAGTTATTTGCTAACTAAGCTTAACTAGACATGTTGTGTGGCCTATAGCGGAAACCCATGAATATAAGTCAAAAAATTTAAAGGGAAAATCTGGCACTTTGCATATGGACGTTCAGTCAGTGTTGATAGTAAATGTAGTCATTTGAAGCAATGAATTCCTCAGTGTGTTCTATATTGACCAGAGCAGAGCCACACCAGCAGTGCCTACATGTAACAGGATGCATTGCATGAGAGCTTTTACATTGTTGGCCAAAATTATAGCATTAGGTGACACCAGGATTCATCTACGCATGCTCCCTTGATACCCAGAGGCAGAGACTAGTGACTCAATCTAAAATAGCTTGTAGTATTTCATTAACACCAGCTCCGTCACTGTAACGTCAGACTTTGCAGCATTAGAAATCAGCTGTCTGTCAATACTGCACAGAGTTGGGAATTTATTGCTTCAGTAGACCATCAGCATTGACTGGACATTCATGAGAAAAGCAGCGCCGAGCATTTTATTCAATGACAATGTGAAGCTTAATTTTGCACTGACATTTATGCTCATGATTATTACTGAAGCCTGCATCGCCCGTTCTCTGAATTGCATACTAACTAAACACTGATTTTCTGTAAGAGCTCACAAGCTTAACAATGTTGAGAACTACTGGTTTAATCTTGAGCAATTCGTTGTATTTTTATAAACTTATGATTTTGGTTTTTATGTTGAACATGAATCTGGAAAGTAACCAATAACTAAAGCAGTCAGATAATGGAATGTAATGGAATAAAAAGGACAGTTTTTCCTCTGAAATGTCGCGGAGTAGGAGTATAAAGTTCAGCTGATATCAAAGTCAGTGACTACTTGAGTGAAATCCCTCTATCAGTGTTTCCCACTGAAACTGAGATGCCACAATTTGGAGTCTTAGGCTGAAGAAGATTTTGCAGTTAAATGCCATGCTCAGGTGCACACAGTAATAATGTAGCATCTTGCCTGGTAATCAGCAGAAAATGTCATTTCAGAGAATATAAGTCATTCACCTCAGATGATCCCATGCCCCTCTGCAGTCACATATTGTAGATGCTTGTGCGTGTTTGTGTAAACTTAATGACAAACGTATTATCTTTGTACAAACCCTAACCATATGGCACAAAAAAAAAAGGATCAAATAAATCCTAAAACAGATTGCAAAGACTGTTCCGATTGTCCTGATTTGACCAGCAGTAACCTCATTTTTGTTTCTGGTCCATTTTCCTCCAAACTGCAGAGTCAGGCTTCTATGAAATGCTGTCTTTTTTTTTTTTTTTTTAAATGCCATCTATAATGTTAGCATGATACATTTAGGGACAGTTTTATTGAAGAGGCTTCGGCCAAGAAACGAATGGAGTAGCCTCGTTTTTTTTCCCCCAGTGCGTTCAGATTGCATTTGTGTCAGCTTTAATCTGCGCTGTAACCATTTGTGCAGCCCTCAAGAGCCAAAATAACTGTTATACAACACAATCACATTCGCTGTAGTGAACGTAACACAACCCCATTTGTCTCTCTCTGTTCTCTCCGCCAGTTGTTCGGGGCCTTGCTGCGAGGCTGCTGCGCCGACCTCTCCTACCTGAACCTGTCCAAGAACTCCTTCTCTCACAGGTGGGCGTTCACTTCGAGCGTGAATCCCTGTTAAAGCTTTTTTTTTTTTTTTTTTAATATAAAAGACATTTGTTTTCTTCTTCTGACTCAGCCAAAAAAAAGAAAAGCTCTGGAGGAATTCCAGTCAGGAGGCGCCGAGCAGAGCGAGCATCATCATTTATTTTCTGCTGTAGATTAGTGTTTAGCCCTGGACCTCACTGACGGAATTAGCGTGCGCGGCTCGGCTCGCCCCGCTCATTTGTTCTGGCTCGCTGCGTATGTGTGTGTGTGCGTGCGGATTGTGTTCCCTCCTTCCTTTAACGTACACATGTCTCTGTTTGCTAACAAGTTTCCCATCTGTCAAGCACTTGTTTGCATGTCCACAAGTCTCTCTTTTTTTTTTTTTTTTCGGTGTTACATTACGTGTGTGTGTGTGTGTGTGTGTGTGTGGGTGGGTGTACGTGTGTGTCTGTGTTTACCTAGCCAGCAGGCAGAAGCAGCTCCGGCTCTCATCATGTCGTGTCCCCCAGGAGCCCAGGAGCTCCTCTGCTCAGCATATTACATTACAGAATTACAGAGAAAGAAGTTGGTGAAAAATGAGACTAATTTTAGATGGGAATTATTGTTCCACTCCCCAGGCTCCCACGCCTGCATGCATTTTTTTTTCCCTCCCTCCTCTCACTCGCTCTGTCTGTTTCTTTCTATCTACTGTATGTCTCAATCCATCTTTTGCTATTTGCATCTGTCTGCCTGCACCTCTTGTTCACCTCCATTCTTTATTTTAATGATGGGAATTCTTGCTCTTGAACACACAACTCTCTAATTTCTAAAGCTTCATCCATCTTCTCTGTCTGTTTTTTTTATCTGTTCCTCTTCCATAGCCGTTTTCTCCTCTTCTCTTGCTTGCTTCCTCCTTCGCTCTATCATCCCCTTTACTTTCCCTTCCTCCTCCCCTCTCCACGTCCTCCACCCTTCATCCCCTTTACCACCACTCTTTCTCCTCATATCGCCCTCCTCCTCTCCCCTCCCTCTGTTCCTAGTTCACCCCACCCCTCGCCGGTCATGGGTCTTCTGGTATTAACTGCACGCCGGCTCAGTGCTGCCGGTCAGACCGCTGCGGTGTTGTGGTGACAACACGGAGCCACAAAGCTGAACCGAGCTGATAAGAACCGCCCGGCTGCTGCTCATGAATATGGAACGGACCGCTTCAGACACCTCCTTCACCCACACCAGAGTTACACACACGCACGCACTCGCAGATGTGGCTCTTTCGAGAAACAATGAGCGGCCCATGTAGATACTGTTACCACATGTACACACGTGCGGTAACAAGTTGCTGATACAGCTCTCTGGAGAGTGTTTTGTGCGAGAGACAGTGACACAGTATCTGCTTATGCGACAGAAGCCATTCCGCACAGTCCTGACAGGCTGTATGCTAATCATTACAAACGGGTCAAAGAAGAGCTGCTGTTCCACACACAGGGAGGTTATCACAATAGCAGTGACAGGGGCTTGTAATACAGCCGCCTGGTTTTCCCCTCACTGCTATCCTAATGTCTTTATCTTGCTCTTTTTTGCTTCCCATCATCGCTCACTCCCTTATGACCTTTTTCCTTTTTTTTTTACTTCTCATAACTTAATTTTTCCCCCTCTTTATCTCACATTTCTTTTATTCCTCTCCTCTCGCTACATGCAGTTTTATCTTTTAACCAATTTAACATGGTTTTATCTGTGTGGGGTGACTGTCAGAGCGTTGTGAAAGATGTGACTCAGTCAAGCATACATTTGCTAATCACTGGGGGAAAAAAAAACATTGTAGTTCAAGGAACAGATAGATTTGTTTTGGCCTCGTGTTTGTGTGTCTGTCTGTGCGCATGCGGGGCATGCCCGCCAAATTGCGGCTGGAATTATTGTCAAGTTATAAGCCAAGTCTGCGAGTCTTAAATCAAATGCTAATGGTCTCATTTTAGCAGTGCAATCATAACAATCAGTGTAAAGCACTGGGTCATGTGCACAAGGACAATAAGGGCTTATACTCACAGTGCAATATGCACAAAGGAATTTGGTGAAGCGGAGTAGAAATTGGAGGGCTGTAGTGATTATTCATTATATTCTCAGCCAGCCAGTCACATTACTGCTCTCGAACCTATTAAACAGCTGTGCCAAACACATGGGCACATGACAAAGTTGGCTCAGGGATCAAAGAGAAGAGCAGCTTTTCAGTTATGATGTCCTAGAGCTTCAGACCTACTACCACTATGCTGCTAAGGGCAAGTGATACACTGTTTTACTATATGATACAATACAATAGGATATACTTTATTGAACCTGTAGGGAAACTTGTCTTAGACTCAGATGCTGCACACATATAGCTGCCTTTATATTAATAGTATGAAAATGCAAAGCAAATAAAACACCACAGACAAAAACACGCAGTGCAGCAAAATTTACACAAATTGTACATTATGCATGTTGCACATATTATACAACCAGTCATGAGACAGCAAAAGGCTATTGTGCAACCACTGCAGCCCTCAGGCAACATTATTAAAATTTTTAATTGAAGTTTTGAGCTTTTAAAACTCAGCCAGATTTTGCATTTGTGGAGATTTTTTTTTTCTTTCCCCCTAATATTTTACCACGGGGAGCTTTATTTTGAAAGTGATATGCAGCCCAATCTCGAATTAACTATTTCTGTGGAATATAAATGAAATAAAATGGTGGAAATTAGTACAACTACTACAAAAGCAAAGCAAAATCTGAGCTCTGTGCTCAGAGATGCAAATTTGCAGTTGAACCATTTAAACATTTTGATATCTTATCGTGTTGACCCTTTTATCACGTTAGATAAAGTTGAGAGGAAATGAGAAATGCTGCTATTAGATCTCATCTTTGGTCATATTTTGTACCTATTTAACAATATAAATTACAAATTTTGCATTCTTATATCAAATTCCAGTTATATTATCTTTCTTTAAACCAAAATATGATGTGTTCTTACATAGACTTGAACCAACTAATTTCAACCAATAATATCATCAATTAACCCTTCAATTAATCTTCAGCTTTTAGCAGCAGAGAGCTCATATTCATTAGTTAGCTAGCTAGTTAGCAACAGCATGCTACGTCAGGTTATGACCCTCCCACTTTTCTACGTTCAAATTCCACCCAGCCTTGTCCTCTGCCTGCCTGTCCTGTTTCACTCAGAAACATGGCACAATACGACAGCTAGATACTCTTGAAATGCTGTTTCATCTGGACTTTTAGAGTTAAAACACTGAAAGCAGTCCAGGCGTCAGCTGAAGTTGAAATGTAAGGAGCCGATGTGAAGGGCTGAAATGAGTTCAGGTTTCAGCAAAGTGTTTGTGAGACCGCCGAAGTCCGCTGAAGTGTAAGTGCAGAAAGCAGTTGAGGAGGGAGTTAAAATAAAAACCACAAGGAGTTGAAGCATCACTTCAAGAGGAACAGCTGAAATGGAGCCAGCCATCTGCTTCAGGTATAATGGGACTAAATGGCACTCGACTTGAGATGCTCAAATGACCAAAAAAAAAAAGTTTTGTTTTTTTTTTTCCAGTAGAAAAAAGAAAGTAGTTCTGGTAGATTCTACTGCAGAAAGAAATTGTTCCCACATGAAACTCACTGCTCACAACAAGGTCTCTGCATTGCTTTGCATAACTGGGTCACGATTGTTGGAAATAGAGACTGGTTTTGAAATTTCTAAATGTTTTTTTTTTACTTTGAACACCACAAGCCAATTGCTGTTTAGTCCCATTAAATTGGAAAGAAGGTGGGACACCTTTACGTCCAAAACTCAGCTCACACCAAAAAATCAAAGTGGATAAAGAGGATTACAGGTCAGGGGGAATAAAAAAATGTAGTTTTGATTTTGGGGTGAACTGTCCCTTTTCAGGATAGTGAAGTAAAGGTCAGTATTTTGCACTGTCATGAGAATTTCAGCATGCTGATGGTGATGGCATTTAGCTCCAAGCACCACTGTGCTTACGGCCTCACAGAGTCACCAGCATGTCTCTCTCTGTTCTTCCGTTCCTCTTTGATATCTTGAAAGGAAAAATAATTCACACAATCATATGCGATTGTGCAGCAAAAGGAAAATCTGAGCAAAAGCAAAAAGAAAACGTCAACAGCGGAGAGGATGCAGCTGTAGTGAATAAAATTAATGACTGCGTTCCATTTATAGAAATAGAGACTAATTAGCTAAATGAGTTACACCTGTGCGTCTCCTGCTATGATGAGTCGTAATGTATGGTAACCCCGAAGCGTAGTTATCTGATGAAGGTGTCGCGGTTCTCTTTTATTTTTCACTGGTCACAGATTCACTGATAAGAGCGACTTTAGCGTCGCAGTTCACGAAGAGCTGAAGCGGCGAGCGTCTTTTACCTGCGCTGTTCAAAGAGCCTCATCACTGAAAACAATGCTCGTTATTTATCGGAGATGAGAGTGTAAAAAAAAGAAAAAAAAAAGAAAAGAAAAAAAGAGCATTAGAAAACAGGCTCCCGTGCAGCACGAGTAAACAACATATCAGCCGCCTGACAAGAGGTAGCAGCTAATCTTTTTCCCGCAAAACAAACCCTGTGTTTTCTGGAAGATGAATCCATCCTCCCTGTCTCGCCTCCTCCCCCTGCTTCTCATCACTTTCCCCTGCTGCTGCCCCCCCCCCCCCCCCCCCCCCCCCCCCCCCCCCCCCCCCCCGTCCTCCCCTGTGGCGAATTATTTGTGCAGTGGCGGCTGAAATGGCAGATTGGCTGCTTTGACAAGTTCTAAACAAGGATCCCGAACCAGTGTACCACATTTATCCTGCGAATGCAGATGATGGTCCCCCGTCTGTATTATGACTCAGAGGATGCTGTACACACACACGCAGACATATTCTCCGTCCTTCCTCTGATGACAGGCTAATGTACTTAATATGCCGAGCAGATGGCTGGATAATTGGTCAGTGTTACCTTTTTAACTGGTGGCAGTAATTAATGCCAACTTCACCTTCTCACGGTGCCTGGTTGATATAATCCTGACCCAAAAGTCACACCGGCATCTGTCTGCTATTGCCTCCTTTCTCCCTCGCTCATGTTGTTCCATTCGTTTCTTGTCACTTTCTATCAGCATATCAGGCCCTTCCGTCATCCTGCGTCTTGTCTCGGTCAGTCTCTTATCTGCTCTCTCACTTCTTTTCATTTTTCTGTCCGTTTAACTGCCTGACTGGGGATGCGTCCTCCGTCCTGCCGCTGCTTCCCGCTCCTGCTGGCTTAAAAAAACCTTTTCTTTTCTTTGCCGTTCTTTCCCAGGAAAGCCAGAGATTCCCTGCCGACGTTCCGCCAGTTCTTCAGCTCGGCGTTCAGCCTGACCCATGTCAGCCTTGCCTCGATGAAAGTCCCTCCTGATTCACTGAGGTGAGTCACTGTCACAGGCGGGGATTTAAAAGGCACCTTTGAAACTCTCGGCTTGCTCAAGCATGTGTAAGATGCGAACCACTTGTAAAGTCTGAACTGCAAACCAAAGAAGAAGGAGCAGCTGTTCATCTTGCACTAACCTCATTCAGTTTGACCCCTTTTGCATGTGTCATTATTTATATGTACCTAGGCTGATCAGAATATATAGCAAAAACTAATAATCTTTGATATATAAAATGCACCCAAGCTTAGTATACAGTAGCGTAGTACAGTCACTTAGGGAGAGAGTCTCTATATGTCAGTCCTATGGTTAGTTGAGTGCAGAGATGACATAGGGCTGTTTTACAGATCAGGGATCTGTATCTGCGGCCTGATGGGAGGAGAGTGAAAAATGAGTTCAGTGGGTGGCTGGGGTCACATGTGCTATTTGCGAGTGCTTTGTGTGTGATGGCAGCGTCAATGAGAGCTGGGAGGTTTGGGGTTAAGAGAGACAGATGATTCTGGAGGCGACGTGTGCGATTTCGAGTAGAGAAGAGGTATCATGTGGGACAATGGAGGAGGATGGGTTCTGTGATACTCCTGCGCAGGAGGAGCAGAAGGCGGGGTGTGACTGAAAGTGCCCTGAGTTTACGGGTGGCTGAGAGTTTCTGTTGGCAGTGTTTATAGGTGTAGCGTGGTGTGATGATCAAAGTTTATTATCAAGGGTGATACCAAGGCATTTGAGATTCTGCGGTTATGTGGTAGATTCCAGGTATTTAGGGGGGAGCAGGGTACAGTTTGTCAGTGTTGTCTGTGTACATATAACATAATATATGCTATCCAGCAAGGCTGTCAAAAGTATCTATCTCAGTTTTTCAATACTGTGTGTTTAAAATCAATACAATACTAACATTCAACAGGATCAAAAGTACTGAAACTATTAAAAAATTTGCCTTGCAGCAAAACCAGACAGTGTTCAGGTTGTTAATACAAAAAAGAAAAAGAAAAGATTTGCTTGCCAAGGACTTTTGCTGTGGTACCAAATCAAAATCATCAAAAAGTTTCAAATTCTGGTATGAGGCCAGCCCGACAAGCCAATAATGATTTTAGATTAGATTTGCTGTCATTTAAGATGAGAGAAACAATTTAACATGTGGAAAAAATGGTGACTGAGGAAATGTACAGCTGGATGGATTAGAGTTACGGTGCAGGGCTCGAAACTAACTTTTTCACCGCCTTCGCAAGACTCACAAAAGGGGGGGAGCGCTGACATCGTTCCACAGCTGCCAGACTGACGAGGCTGCCGCAGATGTGTCTGCATTTGACATTTTTCACAAGGTCAAAGTATCTGGCAGTACAGAATAAAAGGGAAACTACACACAGTATGTTGTCATCTTGAGTCATTGAGCTGAGCTGCGCAACACAACTACACAATAAAAGGCGCAGTTCACTTAGGTTTTAGGGCGTTTTCACACCTGTGCTTTGGTTCATTTGGTCCAGACCAAAAGAAAAAAAGAAGGAAACAATGCTGTATTTTAGTCCTGGTGCAGTTGGTGTTCACGTTGACTTTTCACGAACAAAACAAGAGGAGGAAACATGCAGTTTTACTGACTGGCAGGTAACTCGTTGATTGGACAGTTTTGGCGATTGTCATCCTGCATCATCAGTGTATCATCAGGACCCACGTGGGAAAATCAAATTCCCAAAGAAATATCCAATTGTAAGCAACAAATTGTGGCATGTTATGAATAATGATAGAATGGTAGAGACGGGATGTACCTGACAGGACACCGTGCACCTCGCTGACCTGTTCTGGCTCTTATGTGTGTAATGTCCACACAGAGACAGTACACTGCAGCACTGCGTCTAACAGCCCAACCGTATATTTTTATATTGAGTTTACAGAAGTCTTGGAAGGACAAGAAAAGAATAAGAAGAAAGCACTGGGATTTTTATTTTTCCTCGTTCAGATAGAGGGAGGGAGGGAGGGAGGGGAGATGGAGAAGGGAGCACATCTGCCCTTCACCTGACTTTTTCATGTGTGTGACATACAGTTGTATTGCCGTAGGACACAAGCACAGCAGTTTGAACAGATTTTAGCCTGTTAATCAGGGAAAACACTTGCGCCGAAGTACTTACCTGTTACTAAATGAATTTCGATCGCCTCCTGAACAGATTTAATGATCCGCAGATGGATTTATTAGCAGTTTAGCTTTCAAAATCCTGCTAAAATCTGCTATCATAAAATCCTGTGGTTGGTTTGTTTCCTTGTACATCACAAACGAACCAGAGTTTGTTTGGAACCATGCCGAGACCCACCTTTTCAGAGGGTCTCAGTCCAGTTCTTTGATCTGCACCAGGGTCCGATTGACAGCTTTCACACCAGCCGAAACAAACCGCACGAAACAGGCAAACTGACCCCGGTACGTTTTAACCGGACCAAACGAGGCAGATATGAAAACGCCTTTAAATGGTGTGAGGTTTACAGGTCGGTAGATGCAGATACAGTATCGGCAAATGCCCTGAATTAAATGCAAAGTGTGTGTTTAGGAACAGAGAGTCGGATCAGTACATCCCTATTGACAATGGTAAACTAATATAATCAGTGAATGAAACCCCAGCACTCGCTCATTTGGTTACCAAATCATCTGTTTGTGTTTGTATTTCCTTGTGGCGTCCCTGATGTGGCTGCGTCATGAATATTCCACTGGCAGTGATCAGCTTTGACTAGTGCATCACCACCTGTGACAGCCAACTGGCAAACAATCACTTCCCTTTCATACAGACAACCTCTGGACAGGATGCACACACTGCGCTGGCAAAATAAACGGCAATAAAAGCCAAGAGAGGATGCACTAATACACACATCAAACACTCCCTTAGACATTAAAGTGATGGTATGTGAAAGGGGAACTGTAAACTCACTACTGAGGAAGCAAAAACAGAAAGAATGTTACCATGTGACACGTTAAATGAATAAAAACTGTAGGTATTGACATTGTGTTATCAAAGTCCTAATTGGAATATTATAGGGATATTAAACAGAGCTTGGAATCATTCACCAATGTGAATGTGTTGCTTCAGAAAAAACTTTAATAGAATTGTTGCAATACATCCCCCAGCATTTCTATAATGAATTTCACACAGAGTAGGAGTAAGTGAAATCCATAAAATAATCCTGCTGGGGAGTGAAATGCTGTAAATGAGCCAATGTGACGTTGAACAGTAGAAGACATGTTCCTTATATTTAACTCTGGTGTCAGTGTTCCTTCTCAGATTACTGTCCAGCAGCCGTTTGCTCACTTAAATGTGGAGAACTGGAACTTGATCTGAAATAATGTTTAGATAAAAGTAGCAGTAACACTTTATGGTAATAACATGGTAATAGTGGGGTAATGGTTTGATAATAAAGATGTTATAATTTAAGTGATACTTTGTAGTTACCAAAGTAGTAACCAGGTAATAGCTTGGTATTAACAGAAGGTAGAGACGAATCTGGAGAAGTACCAGAAGTAAACAAGCTGCCATTGCTGCGGTGGCGTCGCCCTACAGTATGTGCACGTTTGACTGGAGCTGTTATAAGAAGTGTAGAATTTTCTACTTTCACATGTACTTTTTGTGGAACGTTACTTTTGACAACAGTGTATAGGAAGTTGGGAAAAACCTGTGCCGTTCTCGGCTGCTCCATTCAACTTAGACAAAAACGAAATGCAAAATACATAAGCCTTTACGTCATGAAGAGCGCCTTGCAAGTTTTGCAAGACATGGGTTTGATACCGAGGGACAGATACTAAGACAGTAATGGCAGTGCTAGGGATCAACATTGTTCCAAACCTGACCTTTTTTGTGTATTATTTTGATCATCATTAAGGCAAAAGAACACAATTTATGTCCGTCAACATTAGAATTAATATGAGCTTCGCATCCAGCTTGAACCTCATTATATCTGCTGCTCGACTGCAACTGCCAGAGTTATGAAATGCCAAGTTTATTGTCTGTGATTTGTCTTCTGAGAATAAAAACCGTCATGAAAGTAATATTTTACAAATCATTATATAACCTAATGAAATTTGTTAAAGCAAGTCATTTGGTGTTTTCTAAGTGTTCTATTAAACTAAGTATTCTACGGCTGCAGCGAGTGAGAGCTACCTGAAGCAGATGACTTCAGTGAGCCAACCGTATTAAGGTCGCAAGGTCAGACTTGGAGCATGCATGTGATTTTTAATTGTAGCGCTTTGTGTTAATTAATAGGCTGATATTTTTTCCTGTTTCCCAGCATTGTATTTCCTGAGAAACAGGAAATGGTCTTGATCAGATTTCCCGGGATTCCCGTTTCCTGGGATTAAACCTCAGGCAGCGCCTCTACATGGGGGAACACACAAAGTGGTCACCAGATTAATCTATATCTGGATAATATTAGACTGAAATCCATGGAACAGGTTAATAAGGGGCCAAAAACAAAGGCCAAAGATGGGGGGGCATGAACCTGATAAGCACTATCAAAGTAGTTTATGTGACATGACTCATAGTCCATTATTTCTAACTCCTTTTTCAGTGCGTTAGCAGCGTTTTTTATTTTTTACTGACGCTTCCTCTCCGTG
This sequence comes from Lutjanus campechanus, assembly GCA_027495735.1. Lineage (NCBI taxonomy): Eukaryota > Metazoa > Chordata > Actinopteri > Lutjaniformes > Lutjanidae > Lutjanus > Lutjanus campechanus. Next base: position 17,207 of record JAJHUR010085424.1, read on the forward strand.
TCAACAACCATTTGTGCTGCTGACAATGTTTAGTCAAACTTGAAACCTAAGTGTGATAAAAGATAAATTCCCACTCGGGCCACTCGTGCTAAAAATGTGTCCACTCATGATGCTGTGAGGTGCTTTAGTTTAAAGCGCTGTTTAAATGACACACAAGGCCTTTAAATTTGGAATGCAGCCTTTTAGCAAACAGCTGAAGAGGGGTCTCTTAAAAATATATAAGAATTCATATGCATTATTCCAGTGTTCCCTGGCCTGTGCTCCCTAATGCATAGCTGATGCACACAGGCCTTGAGAGGACAGCAATATACTCCACCATCAGTACAAGCAGGGCCTCTCAGCACACGGGGATGTTATTTTTCTGCTTTTTTATTGTGTCGGGCTTGAATACTAAAATAGCTTGTACCATACGGGGTGTTATTGGCATCCAAACCATCAGTGAGATTTAATCGTCAAGGCTCGCATTAGGTTTCAAACGCTTTTCCTCGACAGCGGAGCCATTCTCTATTATGTTAGAAGACTGGCCTTCAATCAGAGGATGCAGATAGATTGAAGCCCCCCCCCCCAAAAAAAAAGAGAAATACTGGCCGGTGTCCAGCATGCTGACATGTCTTTGTGCGGGACTCTGTATCCTTACCAGCTTCAGGAGATCTGTAGCTAAACCGGCTCAGAGAGCGAGCGGCCAAGCACAAAGCACAAGTCTCCCTTCGGGGATAAGTGGAATATTGCTACATTACAGCTTCTCTGTTAGGTGTGTGTAGCCTGCTGTTAGCTTCTCATCGCCAAAAAAAACAAAACAAACCCACAATCAATGGCCGAGTAAACAAAGCAAACTGCCAACAATTGAGATGATTGTGTGCTGCATGATGGATCTCAGCCAAAATGGACAGAGCGGACTCCCCACTTAGCACTTCTCCTCATTACCTCCTCATGGTGCATAACTCTTAAATGTGCGTTCAGCGCACAAGAGCAAACTCCAGCAGAGCCTTGATGTGCAAATGCAGTTTTCTTTCTGCATCCAGCTGTGCTTATGTGTGTGTGTGTATTTGTGTGTGTGCATGAGCAACAATTGGCCACTTCTTCTGAATAAATGTTGAAGTTTTTTAAGGTGATTATTTTTTTTTTCTTGTTGGTGGGGTGTTAGTGAGCCACGAATCTTCTTTTTAAGCTACTTTTCTCTAAATCCTTTAAGATGGCTCTAAAACTTTTAGGTGTGCAGAGGAGAGCGTGGGGCAGGATGGGGCGGCGGGGAGGGGTCGGATCATCTGTTCAGGTTGTTAAAAGGAGGAAAAGAAGCAATTGGATTTATGTGGGACTGATCTTTCTTTCTCTTTTTTTTCCTCAACATTTCATGTGCGCCTTGCCTTTGTCCATTAATTGCCCTCTGTTTCTCTCCCATTTCTTCTTATCTAACTATCATTCTGTTCACTCTTCTCTTTCCTGATCTGCTTTCCCATTAATCTCTCCCTCCTCCGTTCTCGCCATCTCCCTCCTTCCTGTTCCGTCTCTTTTTTTTTTTTTACCCCCCGATCCTGCCTGTGTTTCCCTCCAGGGCCCTGTTCCTAGGTCTGTCCAATAACCCTCATATCACTGATTTACACCTGGACATCAGCAGCTGTGAGGTACGCTCTGTCAGTCTCTGCTGCTCTAGGTATATTCGCTCATCTTCTTCATAGATTAATGCTCGTGGCTATCCCATCATGCCCCGCTCCTCTCTGTCTTCCTCCCACAGTTGAGGTCAGCGGGTGCCGGGGTGATTCAAGAGCTGTTTCCTCGAGTTTCATGCGTGGGGACTTTGGACATCTCTGATAATGGTAAGAGACACGCCCGCACACTCACCCCGAGGGAACAGACCGAGATGGTCTGTAGTTTCTTATTTTCCAATGAGGTCACATTTTACATTTAACCGATGTAAAATGTTTGATAGCCTTTTGATCCTGGCTGTCACGGTCTGGAAACTGGCATGTTAATTTGAATCAGTGTCAGTCTTCACATTACCTGCAACTTATATGGCTGAAGCGTTCAAATTAAAGGGGGACTCCGCAGATTTTACACATGAAGTTCAGTTTACTCCCCCATGTGAAATACGACTCATCTGGTGAAAACAGCTGTGTAATGTCTTCTTCAGTTCTGGAAAGAGCTGTTCAAAACTTAAAAAACAGAACTGATGTTGTCATAGTGATGTCATCAGGTTGGGACTTACCATTTTTTAATTTAAGGTGTCTAATGAAAGATGCTATTGTGTTGCATTTTTGGAACTTTAGGAAAGGGAATAGTCAGAATATCTCAGCCTCTGTTATTTTTTCAGTCTATTTAAATACCCCAAATTTATTGAATTATAAACCCCTATTTGCTTGAGACCAGTATTACATGAGGATCCTTAGTAACTGATAGTAATTATAGTAATGAATTAATAATTGCAGAGGTTGTCTGTGATCTTAATCCTGTGTGAATCTGCCATGTTTATAATTCGTAAAGTAAAAATTCCAAAAATTCCAATTATTACAAAATATTATATAAAAAATAAAAAAAAATTTGTCAAACACAGAGGTCCTGTGATAATATTCGTCCCATGTTTTTTAAACATCTGTTTTCTGTTGTCAGACAACTGAATGAGCATGAAATTTGAACACAGTTCATTATAAATTGAACAGCAGTCAACAGCTGTGCTGTGAGATCAACTATATTGAGCGATGAAGACAGAGAGGGTTAGCTGCAAATGTGTATTTATTCTGGTAACACATGCGGAAAGTGGGCAAAACAGCTTTAAAGTCTGTTATTAATGTGGCTGCCGAAGAACAGATGCTCCGCTTGTGAAAGTCTGAGGTTATTCAGAGTCCTGACATCACATCCAGGGTGTAACGTCAGTAAAAAACAAACAAAAACAGACTGCTTATCCCGTGTGAATACGCTGTACAAAACACAGACAGGAGGTCATTTCAAAATCAAGTGAGCTCCCCTGGTAATACTAGCCCCATGGGAATATGGCTTAATACTAAATTGTTAGAGTATCCCTTTAAAGGAAGGCCTTTGAAGGGATGGGATAGGACGCTACTTCATTAGGCACGTATTCAAAAGTCCTTTAAACTCTTTAAGCCAAGTTCATTAGTGAAATGTTTTTACCAACACAGCAACAAGAATTAAGTCAAAGACGCTCGCATATGTCAAAGAATCAGATCATTTATGACAAACGCATGCACAGTTAGATTTGTCAGAGAAGGCTCTGCTCTTTGGGAAAGCTCAAAAGAATTCAAGCAGCAATAAGGGAGAGATAATCCTCCTTAATATACATAGATGAATATCAAAGCTTAATGAAATCGACAATACCAAAAGCTAATCGCATAAAGAGGAGGTTGGGATGGAAGAGGGAGCTACGACAGCCAACAGTGTCAACATCAGTGTGTCAGGCGAGACGGGCTGCTGACACTGGAGGAGCACGGGGTCAGTTATAGGCGTGCAAGAGACTATGATAGTCTTAAATGTTAAAATTAGAAAAAAGTAGCAATATATCACCTTTTTCTAGTATCATAATATATTGCAGTATATTGAATCATAACACCTGTACCGTGATATGTATTGTATCATCAGATTCTTGTGTTAAAACTACATATTTTTGACAACTAATCGAGAGCGAGGTGAGACATCCATTTAGCTAACGTTAGCTTAAACAACAGGCAAACACCAATACTGATGGCTACCACCTAGCTTTAACTTTTAACGTTCAGTCATTAGCTCGTTATTAGCATTTGGATATCATCTTGTCTAATGTTACTGGCCAGCTGGTGGCCAACCAGCTGAAAAAACAAGCCACTGATCACGTCATGCATCAAGTCTGACTTGACGAGTATTTTTTTTAAAAGTCACAAATGACTAGATTGAAGACAGGTTTTCACATTCTGTGGGAGCTCTCTTCACCTTGACGCTACTGTTGGCTAACACTCACTGTAAGGTTAACCACTCATCTCTTAACACCGCAAATGATTAAACCAAATACAAATCTTGGCATACATTCCCAACAGAGTAGTGTTTTCACCATTTATATACCATTTCCCACGGACTAAAACACCACATGGCCACTGTTTTAGCTCCTAAACAGCCATTAAAGCAATTAATTAGTTTAATATAACCAGTAGAATTAGGTGAAACATTATTATGTGTCCCGTCCCTCCAGCGCTGTTGAGTCATCGTCTTCTGTCATTGACACAAGAATAAACTCCTGTAAGCGTACTTAATCACAGATATTTTCGCTCCCTGAATGAGGTGTTTTAGTCTTTGTTGCAGAAATATCTCGCCATGGTAACTGCCTCCTTTTAGCAGCATCCTCCATCCTTGAGCTTTTTGAAAATGTGAGTGGGAGCGAGTGGGTAGGGTTAATTGGGAGTATTTTGGAATCTCGGTGGGCAGTGAGATTTTGTTCCAAAACAGACCATGAGACAAAAAAAAATAAAAATTGAGCTTTGAAAGCCAGCAGTGTTCGCACCTGGCAGAGTAAATGATGAGTCACAGCCCAGAAATCATCAGCTCTCTGTAGTAAAAACATGGCTTTTCCAGTTTAATATATTATTTGATATCTTGCTTTTCGTGTTAAACATGAAGTGTCTCAAAGTTTCATTCCTGTTGTCTTGGTCGATCGGTTCTTGCAGGGATGTAATTAAACATCTAGTGGAAGTGAGTTTCCACAAAAGGCTCTGTAGAGCGTAGTATTGCTGGCGTTGCAGTTGCACTCCAGTGATGTGTGTGTGTGTGTGTGTGTGTTGTGCTTTGCGCAGGTTTGGATGCTGACTTGCTGGCTGTTATCCCAGCGTTCTCCAGGCACCCCTCCCTCAAACACCTGATGCTGGGGAAGAACTTCAACATCAAGGGCAGGTACGGAACCACGCGGGGAACCTGCGGTACAGATGGTGGTGAAGATGATGCTGATGATGAATGTTTTCCTCTTCTTTGTGTCTCCTCAGGGTGCTGGATGAAATTCTGCAGAAACTGGTTCATTTGGTGCAAGAGGAAGAGTGTGTGAGTTGGATTATGTAACATATTGTGCGCGCACACACACACACACACACACACGCACAGGCACACACGCACAAATCCTCTGTGGCGTTCTGCACAGATGCACGCCTACACATGCCTCGCAGATTTTTAGCCACGCAAACACACATCCCGCGCACGCACGAAAAGGCACACTTGTCACCGTTTAAAATTCTTGTGTCCTCATTCATGGGCATTTAAGCGCGGTCTCCCCACCTGCCACACAAACAAGGTGCAAACATGCACATAAGTCATGTTGTCTGTGGGCTCCACGAATGATTCACTTGGTCTCAGTTTATTCGCGAGGCTCCCGGGGCTCTCTCTGCTCTCCGCTCTGCAAATCCAGCATGACAAGTAGCTTACTCAATTATTTACCACTGTTGATGGTGATAGCTCACAACTATGCTCTTGCGCCGAGTACGGTCAGATGCATGTGTGCAAGCCCGCTAACCGAAGCACAGAAGGGTGTAAATATGCAAGTTCAAAGGAAGTACATGGAGTTTGTCAGAGACTGTCCTGTTAGTCAACTCGCCCAGCAAGCCACGACAACACGAACATCAAAATCTTCTCTCTGTGTTCGTGTGTGTGTGTGTGTGTCTCTCCTGCACAGCTTTGGTCCAGTGCCCCATACTAACACTTCAGTGTATGAGTCACAGAAGGCTGCGAGCATCAGAAGTGAGAAAATGAGAGCAAATAAGGAGATGGTTAACTGGGCTTAGCAAAAAAGACTGGAAGCAGGGAGAAACAGTTAGCCTGCCTCTCTTCAAAGGTGACAAAATCCTGCTCAATAATTAACATGTTCTATCTTATAAATTTAAGTAGTACATAAAAAAAACAACATGTAAAAATGACAAGTTGCATTTTCTCCTTGTTTTCAGTCTTTATTGTAACCTAAGCTGCTAGCTCCAGACGTTTAGCATTAACGCCGTCACCATCTTGGCATTTTTGGAACCAGAAGTGACCATCTTTGGATGCGAGCTTGAAGCTGGTTGGTGACTTACTGCGAGTTGGACGGGGCTTTGCTTTGGCTCTCTGCAGGAAAAAATCGCGCCCTGCCAGGTTACATAAAGTTAAGAAGAGCTGCAATCATTAATTGATTAGTTATCAACTATTAAATTAATCAGCAATTATTTTGATAATCAATTAATCAGTTTGAGTAAATTCCTTAAGGAAAAAAAGTCAAAATTCTTTGACTCCAGCTTCTTAAGTGTGAATATTTTTCTGGTTTCTTTACTCTTTTATGTCGGTAAACAGAATATATTTGGGTTGTGGACAAAATGAGATGTTTGAGGACACTGGGCCTCATTCACTAACATGTGCGTAGAAATGTTCTCACTGTGCGCACAAAATAAGTTCCCATGCAAACTCACCGTCTGATTCATGAAACATTCGCACCGGCCATGTTTGTTCTTGCCACCGTGCGTATGTTAGTGAATCAGAATCATTCTAAACTGACAGGCTCGCATGCACACTTTTCTCTATATAAGGAAATATGTTTGCATAGAAAAGTGTCATGGAGGAAGCGATGAAGTCATTGTAACTTCACATTCAGGATGAATCAGGCGTTGCTGCGGTGTGTGGGGGGGGTTTATTTGTGTTTAGAGCTTAACGGCTGTGAAACAATCAGAAAATAATGTTTGATTTCTCAGATTTACCTGCTGGTTACTGGCGCCGCGCGCCGCCTCCTCCCGTTCAGTCTGCACCGCGGACACGCCGCTGCACTGCCCGAGTCCGAGGAGGGCTTAATGTAAAAACAGATAATCATGACATTTATGATAAAACCCTGAAAACAATGAAAATAAAATCAAATAAATCAACCATGAAACACTTCCAAAACTTCTACTAAAGCTTTTTTTTTAATGACTGCAGTTTTGATATGCTTTATATTTAGTTAAAAGGTGTGTTTCAACATTTTCTAAGATAGGCAGGCCATCATAATTTGCGCGTAAGTATGTTCTAAATTTGATCCCAGAGTACGAACAAATTCAGGTAAGAAAATGTTGATGAATCGCAGATTTGTGCTTAAAACGTACGTGCGGTTTAAGCACAAATCTGCGTACGCACTGTTCAATTGATCAATGGAGACAATAATCAAAAGATTAATCGACAGCAAACATAACTGTTCGTTGCAGCCCCACAGCTAAACAGACTAAAACATGTTTCTGAAAACATGAGGTGAGAAATATGCAAAGCATTGACAGAATATTGATTCATATTTGATCAGCCCTGTCTAGTTT
>JAJHUR010085425.1:0-19536 GCA_027495735.1 Lutjanus campechanus
AGTTTCATCACTTTACTTGAAGCACTTATAATCACATTATAATGCATTATACCAGTGATTATAATGCATTATACCAGTGATTATAATGCATTATACCAGTGATTATAAGGCATTATAAAGAGTTTTAATATATGACAACTATGATAATTATAATACCCTTTGATCCTTCCAACAAAAATCGGTTAGCAAGGGACCAGCAATCATGAAGTATTATAATACTTGACCTTATAAGTCATTATAAAATGCTCTATGTGTTATGCTTATTGTCATAAAGCCTTATGATAATTTATGAGTGTTTATAATGATAGTTATACACGCTTATAAGCATATCCTTAATATATGTATAATGCATTATCTATGTGGGCATTGTCAGTGAGTTGCTAACGGTTATAATGTATTATAATACCTGACCTTATAAGTGATGATAAAATGCTTTATAGTGTGTTATGATTATTGTTATAAAGCATTATGATCATTTATGAGTGTTTATAACTATAGTTATACAGTGCTATAACGTCATTATAACTCATTATAAATATAGTTATAATGCATTATAGAGATAGGCGTCAAATAAAGTGTTACCTATATATATATATGCAGCCCTGCTCTCATCATAATTATTTGGATGTTGCAAACTATTAGTAAATGAGCACTTGCTAATCATTGTCTTTTTGAATGATTTTCACTGAATTTATTTCTAGTCTTAATGGCTTTTAACATCATGCAGCCTGCTCTCGTTGGAAACTAGCCTTTGGCTAACACCGGTATATCTAAGCACTTGCTATTATTGTCTTTTTGAATGTCCTCACTTAAACAAAATAAATAAATAATCTGTATGTTATAATCTGTATGTTATATTGACTTATTAGATTATTTTTGCAGATCACTAGGCGAAATAAAAAGGTTCCTGTTTGAAAAAAAAGAACCAAACCAATTGAAATGTACCAAATTTTCCAAAAGCAATAAATAATATTTATAAAATTTGAATTTTCTGCAATTATTTTATGTGTCTTCACAGGGCTAATTAACAGTATTTGCAATGTCACCAAGATCTAAAATACTCACTTATGCTTGCTTGCAGCAGCTCCATATATCCACATTTCTTTTTTTTAACCAATACTACCACACTACACTTGGCCGTGAGCCAATGAGGATGGATTTTTCTAGAATCGTATCCATCCATCAAACCCTAAAAAGACATTCCCTTTTCTCTCCTTTTGCCTATTGTCCACCTTTTTTCCATGGCTTCAAAACATGGCCACGTCCATCCCTCTCACTCACACTCAACTTGGAGCAAAAACAGTCTAATTCACAGGGCAAACTTTCCCTTCTCCGATACGTTGATTTGATATACTCCAATAGAGCCTTTCTCCCAGACACCATCAATTGTCTATAGATTTTTCTTGGCTCTCCTCGGAAGAGAAACAAAAGCAGGCCCTGAAAAGCCTCGAGCCTAAGAGGCTTTATTGATATCGATGTTGGGGGAATATCGCCCATTTTCACCAGGGGATCAATCAGCCCGTCACCGCTTGCTTTGCGAGCTGCAGCCTCTCTGCTTGTGGGCCCGCAATATGTGTGTGTGTTTGTGTGGCTGCTTGTCAGTCTTTGTGTGTGTGCTCTTGCGTCCATGAGACGGAGAGAAAGACACAGAGAGATACAGATTGATAGATTCACAGTTAGAGATAAATAGATAGATAGATTTGTGTTTTAACTTTGGTGCAATGAAAAATAGGGTTAATATCAGGTTAAGTAGCCCCACTATTTTACCAATACACGGTGAATCTCCGTCTGTGTTCTCCCCAAGCACAAGGGATAATAATATCTCTTTCGCAGTCCCTGTCTGGAGTCTTAAGTGTACTGTCCACCAAAGACGATCTGCATATCATAATTCAGAGCAAACCTGAGCAAATCCTTTTCCATTTGGTTAGCTGCCTCGCTTATCTGCGGGGCTTAGCGGACGGTTTATAATTCAATTACAGAACTGGATATATTACATTGAGGTAATTCAGGTTAAGCACTGAAGATGAAAGCCTCGGATTCCTATAAATAAATTGAGACAATGTGATAGAGTGATCGCTGTGATCCGCCATGCGGTATAGAGTGGACATCAGGGGCTGAAGTAACTAATTACATTCACTCGTTATCAGGGATGCAACAATATATCGAATATCGTGATACCACAATAAAAGAAGTGTCACAATAACCTTCTGGACTGTGACAGTATCTACCATGACATTACATGGTTAATTATTTAATTATCTGACTGCTGCATTGTTTTTGTTTTGCAACCGTTCATACAGTATATAGCATTCATTGTGAAAGACAGAAAAATAAAAATGCTGTGCACATTAAATTTATTATTTAATAAGGGACATTTTTCAAGTTGTCATTTTGTTTTGTTTGTTTTAGAATGTTGCAATAAATATCATATTGTTGACTTTTTATTGTGGGATTATTGTTCCTTGACTTTTTGTTTTGTGTTTTATTGTGTGCTTGTATTTTTAACTCTTTCCCGGCCAGTGTTTTGTTTTGTTTTAAAGTTGCAAGTCAATGCCAGCAACACCCACAGAATATTCAGTTCTATGAATATGTTAACATGGAATATATTTTTAAAAAAGAACAATCCTTCCAACACTTTTCAGACAAAAAACAGAGAAAACAGTGTTTTTGTGAGAGACATTTTTAAGCAGAACATCGACTTAACGTTTTTATTTTTGTTTTTTTTAAATGACTCCATATTATGTGTTTGACATCACTGTCACCAGTGTGGTAAACATTAGGTGTGTGTGTGTGTCCTGCCCCCCGCCAGAACCATTCTGTCTGAGAGACCCCGGGGCTGGAGTGCTGTCTGGGTGGGCTAGGGGCGCAGGTCCTAGGCACTGCAGTGTGAGAAGCCTTGCTGTGTACCAGTTGTTGTTGAGGTCTGGCGACTGCAGCGCAAGCAGCCCCGCTCTATGGCCGGGTCATGATGCTCCCTGACCCCCAGATCTGCAGCTGAGCACTGATGTTTTCATGCTAGATAACACCTTCTTCTTCTTTTGCTGCTCATTCCAGTGGTTCCCCTCTTTTTTGAGTGACAATTTTTTGTCAGATGAAAACAGCAACTGACAAGATATCTCATCAATGGCAGGAAAAGAATTAAAAGTCAATACTTTTACCTCAGCATCTTAAAAGTAGAATCAGTATGATTTGTCCACGCCATTCATAAATATCATCCAGAAGGATGCCATGACATGTTTGTGTTTTCTGCCTTGCAGATGCTTTATTCTGCAGTCAAAGTTAAATTGGCAGGTTATTAAATCTATGTATCTTAATATTTCTTGTTCACCCACTGCAGTGTTCATAGCCTGTCTCTTATACACATCTAGATGTGTATAAGAGACAGGTATATAGCATTCATTGTGAAAGACAGAAAAATAAAAATGCTGTGCACATTAAATTTATTATTTAATAAGGGACATTTTTCAAGTTGTCATTTTGTTTTGTTTGTTTTAGAATGTTGCAATAAATATCATATTGTTGACTTTTTATTGTGGGATTATTGTTCCTTGACTTTTTGTTTTGTGTTTTATTGTGTGCTTGTATTTTTAACTCTTTCCCGGACAGTGTTTTGTTTTGTTTTGTTTTGTTTTAAAGTTGCAAGTCAATGCCAGCAACACCCACAGAATATTCAGTTCTATGAATATGTTAACATGGAATATATTTTTAAATATATACTGTGGCTCAGTGGTAGAGTGGGTCGTCCCCCAATCGGAGGGTTGGTGGTTCGATTCCCGGCTCCTCTAGTCTACATGTCGAAGTGTCCTTGGGCAAGACACTGAACCCCGAACTGCTCCCGGTGCTGCGCCACCGGTGTATGAGTGCGCGTGAATGCGTTCTGATGCACAGGTTGGGTCTTCTGTAGCAGAAGAAGCCACCTGTCATTAGTGTGTAAAAGTGTGTGTGAATGGGGTAGATGTAAACTGTAATTGTCAAAGCGCTTTGAGTGGTCTACAAGACTAGAAAAGCGCTATATAAATACAGTCCATTTACCATTTACCATAAAAAAGAACAATCCTTCCAACACTTTTCAGACAAAAAACAGAGAAAACTGTGTTTTTGTGAGAGACATTTTTAAGCAGAACATCGGCTTAACGTTTTTATTTTTGCTTTTTTAAATGACTCCATATTATGTGTTTGACATCACTGTCACCAGTGTGGTAAACATTAGGTGTGTGTGTGTGTCCCCTGCCCCCCGCCAGAACCATTCTGTCTGAGAGACCCCGGGGCTGGAGTGCTGTCTGGGTGGGCTAGGGGCGCAGGTCCTAGGCACTGCAGTGTGAGAAGCCTTGCTGTGTACCAGTTGTTGTTGAGGTCTGGCGACTGCAGCGCAAGCAGCCCCGCTCTATGGCCGGGACATGATGCTCCCTGACCCCCAGATCTGCAGCTGAGCACTGATGTTTTCATGCTAGATAACACCTTCTTCTTCTTCTGCTGCTCATTCCAGTGGTTCCCCTCTTTTTTGAGTGACAATTTTTTGTCAGATGAAAACAGCAACTGACAAGATATCTCATCAATGGCAGGAAAAGAATTAAAAGTCAATACTTTTACCTCAGCATCTTACAAGTAGAATCAGTATGATTTGTCCACGCCATTCATAAATATCATCCAGAAGGATGCCATGACATGTTTGTGTTTTCTGCCTTGCAGATGCTTTATTCTGCAGTCAAAGTTAAATTGGCAGGTTATTAAATCTATGTATCTTAATATTTCTTGTTCACCCACTGCAGTGTTCATAGCTCCTTGCTATAATCAGGAGCCATTGCTTTGCTAACCAAGAATATTGTGGTTAAGTTTGGATCTTTCTTTCTGCTTAACTGCATGCTACAACTAGCAAACAATGGACGACACTTCTGGAGGCAGTCTTAATTGTCTTCAACCACTCCAATCTGAAGCCTGTGCTCCTTAGACTTCAGCAACATGTCTCGTGCCCCATGGGAGGAGACAAGACCATGGACCATTTTTACACCAAAATGCCCGAGGTAAACAAAGCTGTTCCCATTTCACACCTATGATGGTCTGACCACCTCTACTGCCCATGTACACACCACTTATCAAACACAAGATACCCTCAGTGATAACAGTCGTTGTGGCCAGAGAGAGCAGACTCTGTAGTACAGCACTGGTTAGAACTGAGTGTGCTTGCCACTCCAGCCGGCCCTTGCTCCCCACACAGACATTGATTCCTATGCCTCCTCCTTACTGGTGTGTATCAACACCAACATCAATAGTGTCATGACCCTAAAACAGATTACAACATTTCCAAATCAGAAGGCATGGAAGAACAGAGACCTCCATAAACTGCTGATGCACATGCCAGTTCATCCAGGGCTAACCTGAAGAGGGGCATCACAGGGTCACAAGTTAAGGACCGAGGAGCACTTCAACAACGACTAAGACTACAGACGTACAGGCAACAATCTCCTAACCAGCAACACCAGTTTCCCTGATGAAACAACTTTTATGCTTTGTCAGGGAAGACCAGGAGGTGGCCATGAGGGCTGTGGTCCTTGCAGACCTCCAGCCCCTCATACTCTCCCCTATCAGCATGCATCTCTCACTGAGCAGGATTAATGCACATAAGGCTGTTGGCCCAGATAGCATCCCTGGACGCGTGCTCAGGGCCTGTACTTGGCCGCTGACTGAGGTCTTGACTGACATCTTCAGCCCGTAACTGTGAAAACCATCTTCATCGTGCCGGTGCCAAAACACTCCAGTGCAGCTAGCTTAAACAACTTCCATCCTGTAACATTCACTCCTACCATCTTGAAGTGTTTCAAGAGGCTGGCCCTGGCTCAACTCAAAGCATGTCTGACACCCACACTGGAACCCTCTGAATTTCACCTACTGCAATGCCAGATGTAGGAAGCACACCTTACGTCCGACGCCTTTGTGATAATGTTGTTCATCAACTTCTGTTCAGCATTCAAAATCAACACCATCATTCCCTCCAGAGTGAAACTCTGTGACCAGGACCTCAACACCTCCCTTTGAAACTGGATACTAGACTTCCTAGCCAACCAGTATTTTAGGTTAGATAACCAAACTTCCTTAATTGTGTACGGCTGCCACTGATAAATGAACATATGGCAAACACTGACATTCAAGCCATATTTTTTGTTCTGATTCTGGAATGCTGTATGCGGGTATAGACAAAGTTTTCTTGGCTTTTACCTGCAAGCGAGCTAAAAAGCTGTCTTACTGAGGTGAGTCTGGGTCCACATTGTCCACATATCCTTCTTGCCTCCTCTTCAAAAGTTCTTGCATTATCAACGTGCTCCCATGAGCAAGGTCAGCCTTACAAATCTTGCAGGCAATCTTTTTCTTTGCCACTTTGAACGTGAAATGCTCCCAGAATTTAGCCATTTTGCAATGGCTTGTTTACCTGTCACTTCCTGGTTGCTATTGCGCATGTGCAGAGATGGGAAGGAACAAGAAGATGGCTCACTCGCTACTTCCAACATCTCTGGAAAAATTATGTTTAGTTCAGCTCCACGGCGTTAAAAACACGAGCAATGACGTAACTAAGAAGTCATTGACAACTAATTTTATCATGTGATTTTTGCTGACTACGTCAACTAACCGTTGCACCCCTAGTAGACATCATACCTCCAGCTGTTTATTGTGTATAAAATGACTCACTGTTGCCTTTACTTGCACTGATACCTGCATTGCATTTCTTTTTGTTCATGCTGTGTATCATCTTAACATGTTCATTTCACACATTCATACTGTTAATACCACTCATATTGTATATAATTTAGCATACTGATACCCCCTTACTGATCTGTACTCTGTGCTTTACTACTTTTTGCACTTCTGGTTGGATTCTAAACCGCATTTTGTAGGCTAGCAATTATACTTTGTGCAATGACATTAAAGTTGAATTTAAACTGATCGTATCTGCTGCAGTTTTGTACCCAAAAAAAGAAAAATTATGTTCGAACTAAATGTCTCTGCAGGCTCTCTGTCCTCCTCTTCTCTCTGACTTCCTTTCCCATTCTCTCTCCATAATGAGCATCTAAGGAGATTAGTCACCCATTTCACATTATTTACACTGTTTTCTTTCCATGATGAATGGTGACAAATTGCACCCTCCTGCTTAAACAGTATGTACAGTATGTGCAAAATTAAATCAAATTTAAGAAAAACAAAAACAACTGTTTGTGTTACGGAGGAAACAACAGAAAGCCGTAGTAAAATAATTCATGTGTTTAAAAAAAATACAGGAACCACATGTGGGTGCATGGTGTTGCTAAGTTACGACATTTGCTTGGAAAAATTGTAAGGAGGAACAATGTTGATCTGATGAAAACAAAATGTTTCACTTTAGTGGAAGACTATAGAGACCACTCATGAGGTGCACTAGGAGGGGTAAACAACTATTTTGACAGGGTTATTTTCTACATCTGCATTCTTTGAATATTCAAGTTACTTTGAGGGTAGGCTATTGCAAAGAACAAAGGATTAACTGGGTGAAGACCTTTGAATCCACCCGGTCCAGAGTCGTCAAGCATCTTGATATGAAAGTGGTTTCTCGGCTGAAAAAGCAATTGATCCAACGAGCACTGCGTGGGGACTTACAATTAGCCAATCAGTGCCACGGGCAGGACTAACACTGCTGTCAAGCTGTACACCAGAACCAAGGATAGACGGCATGTCTTCTCACTGACGTCAGAGTTGTTGTTTTTTCCAGTCTTAAAACCCTGGCAAAACTAGAATGTTGGCATGGCTATGCATCAGTGTCTTTAAATGACGTCAGATTCAGGCGGGTGTGTTGGCCTGATTGATTAGGGAAAATCAAATACCCCTCCCTGGAGATAGAAAGTGCGTAACAAGATGCCAGTTCTGTCTGGCAAATCTATCAGGCAAAGGATAAACAGCACATGGCAGATGAATGGTGCAACATACTGTACATTCAGTTTTGTTCATTTTCAAAGTAAAGCAAGAATGTACAATTTAAAATCCAAATCGCTGTAGGTGTTGCAACTGAAAATATCTTTTGCGTGGTTATATAAAATATTTATTAACCATGAGTGTTGTTATAGGTCCTTATTAGACAAACACTCTTCACCCCTGCATGAACACAAAGCAAAGGTGTGAGTGGAAACAAAGAGAGCAAAAGGTCAAAATGCAGAAGAATATATTCTGGTAGCTATGCAAAAACCTACATCTAATTAGTCTTAGCTTGGTGATCTGGAGTAGCAAAAGGCAAGGGGAGTTTATTTGTGTAGAACCTCTGAACAACAAGGCAGTGCAAAATGCTTTCCATAAGACTCAAGGCATTAAGACGAGATAGTAAAGACACACGAGATATAAAATATAAAAGGACATTTAAATTGTATTCAAAGTAGGATAAAACAGATAAAATGTTTAATAAAAGGCAGTGGAAAACAGAAAAGTCTTAAGCCTTGATTTAAAAGAAATGAGTCTGAGCAGACCACAGGTCTTCAGGGAGTTTGTTCGAGCTATGTGGTGCATAAAAACTGAACGCTGCTTGTGTTTAATTTTGACCCTGGGGACAGTAAGCAGACCTATTCCCAGACGAGCTACGAGATATGTATTTTGGCCCTAAACCATTCAGTGCTTTATAAACCAACAGTAGTATTTTAAAATCAATTATTTGACACACAGGAAGTCAGTGTGAAAGATCTAGGAACTGGAGAGATGTAATCTACTCGCCTGGTTTTGGTGAGGTGTCTCGCAGCAGTGTTCAGAATCAGCTGCAGCTGTCTGACAGACACTTTAGAGAGACCTTTAAACAACTGTTACTGAAACTGTTTTTGCAAATCCTTTTGTGACATAAGTCCTTCGATTCTTGATATGCTGTTTAGGTGATATTTGGCTGATTGTCCTCATGCTCATGCATGAAAATCTACATCTGTCATGAGTCCATGACTACAACAAGATTTATGGTCTGGTTTGTGGTTGTTAGTGAATGAAGCTAAGCTCTTCTTTTAACCATTGACCACTGAATTGTATAAATCTTTGGAAACAAAAGGGAAAAGTGATGGCAAGTAAGTCAGGTTTGTTCTTCTGAGGAATAGACTGAAGTGTCCATACTGAATAATGACAATGTAGCTAAACATTCCACAATAAATATCAGAGGTGTGGACTTGAGTCACAAATCTGATGACTTTAGACCCGACTTGACAAAATCAAAAAGGACTTGGAACTCAACTTGGATCTTACCCCCAATGACTCATGACATAGTTTGAACCAGTCCCACAGCATCCAATCAAATTACAGGAGAGAACGATCAAGAACTAACTTTACGTTACCGAGCTCGCATGGGAAGAAATGATACCATAGACAATTTTGTGCACAGTGGTCAAAAAATCAATTGCAGTATGCAAAACGTGCAGGTTGAAAATAATAGATGGAGTTGAAACAACTTTGTTCGACATTTGAAGTTGCACAAAGAACGGTGAGTTGAGGCTCTGTTATTAAAATGGCATTACATTTAGTGTAGAGCACACTTAGACTTGTTTAGGACTCAACCGCCAAAGTTTAGGACATTGGACTTTACTCTGGACTTGCCTGTCTTGACTTCAGATTGAAGTGCAAAGACTTGAGATTTACTTGTGATTTGCAAAACAATGACTCGGCCCCACCTCTGATAAATATTAAACATGCATTTAAATTGTCAGTGAGGAAAAGTTGGAACAAATTGTGGCAACATTGCAGAATACAAGCCATGGTAGTGTGGAAGAGTTGACAGTTTGAAAGTTGAGATGAAATTGTTTGGAATAATAGCCACACTTCAGCTTTGAAGCTGTTGCTTGGTAGCGGCTTCTTTTTTTATTTAGCCCAATTAATACTGCATTGAGCACAGCGAACCACTTAGCCTCAAGCTATTAACTAATTGTGGCATTCAATTTAGAAATCAAATTAATTAGAAACCCAAATTAGCCTTTCCTATACCTGATCAGCAACGTTCAGTAATGATGCATGTCCATAATATCCTAAAACACAGGTTAGAATAACTGCTTCTCTTCAGACTTTTTTTTTCAAAATATGTGAATGCAAATGCTCAGCCACTCAGGACAAGCCAAATGCTTGTTGCATTACTAGCTGTCTATGCTCTTCATGAGGCCTTATGGGTAGAGAAGCATAATATTTCAGTCTCTTTGATTTTTTCAAAGAAGTCTGAGAAACTCGCCCCATGCAGTTTGGGCGTTCACTTTGTCCGAATATCTGCTGTGTTATGAGGAACAATGTGTCCTGCTCCTCCACAGCAGTGGAACGAGTAAGGGACAAAATGCTGTATCTAAATAAGATATATCTCTTGACAGGTTGAGACATGAGGGCTTGCAGCCAAGACTCTTCTTGTGGTTTCCCTTTCAACAATGACAATGGCAATAAAATTTAAGACAGTTCAAAACTGGTTTTAATAAAAGATATAAAGAAAGCTTAATTCCTCCTCAAATTAACCATATTTTCTGTACTAAAACCAAGTTCTGGAGAGAAGTGGAACTGATTGTGTGTAAGTGGGACTTTTTGTCAAACTTAATCTTTATCAGCCTGAAAACTCTTCATTGCTACACTTTATTCAAGATCCAAATGTTTCCAGAAATGCAGCCATGCTGCAGTTTTAGCAATCCATGAAAAAAACATCTGATGTTGCAGTGGCAAAATGCATAAAAGTTTAGCTTCATAGTTTCAGTAACCAAGGAATTAGGTTACCCTGATGAGTCTAACTCAAGTTTGAGGTTTGAGAGCTTTTTTTTTTTTTTTTAAAGAAATAGCTCAACATTTTGGGAAATACACTTACTGGCTTTCTTGCAGAGAGTTAAATGGGAAGACCAGGCAATACCATTCTTATGACCACCTGCCAAATCTGAAGCTAGAACAGCCTAACCCTCTGGCTCTAACCAGTTGATTCCCACCAGAAGGGTTTCAGAAATGTTCCAACAGCAGAGCGTTTTGCCTGCCTGATCATGTTGACTTGCTCAGATTTTGTTGATTTGGTCCTCTTTTCTTGCTTTTAGCGCTTCTACCATGGTAGGAGCGGTTGGTTACATAGTTAAATAGTTTTTTCTGTCTTCATAATTGCGAGTCTACATCACCGAGTCTTATTTTGGAAACTGGCCGTATTCGCTGAGGTGCTGCTGGTGGAATCACAAGCGTTGTGCAGAATAAAAAGCGATCAGCTTTTATCCCCTTCCTATCCCTTCCACTCTATGATGCATTTTCCCTAGGTTTTTGTCCCCTAAAATGTCTGACCTTTACTATACTGACTTATCTATGTATCTGTGCAAAGTTTCTCACCAGAGGTGTTTTCACACCCGCTGAGATGGCAGAGATGTCTGTGCACCTACCTGAAATCTGAGACTCAAATGGGCAAACTCAAATTCAAAGCCTCATGCCTGTCTTATATGCAAATGCAGGAAAAGAAACCTGAAATCAGCAGACTTGTCAGTACAAAGAGCCAGACTTAGCATTAGCTGTGTCAGTCACTGCCAGTTACAAGCTAACAAATAAAAATATGCAAAGAAATAAAAGATGCTCACTACACTTAGCATTCTGATACGTCTGTAAGTTGCCAATTTTGACTCCTCATCTGAGTCTGGGTCTGACTGAGGCTCAAACATGTTTCCTCAAACGCTAACACTAGCCATCTTGATGCTCACTGGTCTTTCACCGGTCAGCCTAACGTAAGCAGTGGCCAGATCCGTAATTTCTCAATGCAGGAGAAAGACTAGAAATATACTTCCTGCCCCTTTTCAGAGATTTTTAAATGTTTCAAGTGGCAAAACCATGTCAAACAAACACACAACAGCAGAGTATTTTCACATATGTGGTAAAAAAAAAAAAAAAGGATATAGAAATATTTTACTGCTAAACAGTGTATGATTTTGCACATGTTCTTGTCCAAATAGATATACTGTCATCAAGCACAGTGGTACACAGCTAAAGAGGCACAGGCCTGCAGACATATACAGTGACATGTGTAGGGTTATGCACAAAAACATACATGTTAATGCTCACACACACATTGTGTATGTGCACACACATATACACAACCCTTCATACCAGTTAGAGCAACAACGACTGTGGCTGTTGCCTTTCCTGCCAGCTGGAGAGTGCTGATGGAGTGTGATTGTATGCAAGTGAGTGTGTGCATTTTCCTTGTGTTTGTGTGTGTGTGTGTGAGAGAGAGAGAGAGAGATTCTGTGGGGTGGGGAGAGGGAGGGTTGCACACCTGGCATCCGCCACAGATGGGCATAATCATCTCCCTTGCTACCCCCCCCCCACCCCCCCCCCCCCCCCCCTCCCCCCACACACCCCTCTCCTGTCCCCTCATCCATGCCGAGGTATTCACACACATACACACACACACACACACACACACGCGCATTGTTAAACGAGTCAACTCACACAGCACCCTGATTCGAGCAGCAGTCATGCCAGAGTTAGATTGTCTGAATTGGTCCAGCTGACAAAAGCAATTACCATCCATTAGAGTCAGAAACTCTCATGTTATGTTTGTTTGTCATCCAAACAAAATTTCTGGCTGTTATCAATGAAAAAAGTGTCTGTGGTAACTATTAACTGAGCTGATTTTTTGAAAAGAGTGGTTGTTTTTCTTCGGTTTTGCTGATTACTCTCTCCAAACACATGAAACAAGTCACTCTCCACAAGTGATGCAGGTATCATGTGGAATAAAGGAGAAATCTGTCATATATTTACTGCGGTAAATCATAAAATGACCACGATGTGTCATCAGAAATCAAGGAAATTTGTTAATTTGAAATACTTGCCTCTTTGACATCGATGCTGCAGCCACAGCGTCCACCTTTGCAATTTCTATTCCACGTCGGAATAACTGTTTTTGTATATTAATTAGAGCTCAAATCAATCCCAAATGTTTGAATGAGCAAGTGTGTTTAGGAGTTCTGTTATCGAACAATCTTTTAACAATCAGTTAAACTGAGCAATTTGTTAATGGAGTTTGGCAGGCAGAGACAGGTGCCACTTAACTCAAAGTCCAGAGTGTTTTATTTCAGAGCAGTGGGCTTTATGATGATGTTGATGGTTATAAACAGCGGCTCAACTTACAGTGGAGGACTCGTTATCGCTTGTCTGATTTTCCACATACAGTTTTCTGCACGTCCTGCGTTCCTGTGGTGCTCCTGCAGTTGTCCTGCAGAGCTTTCCCCAGGTCTGGAGAAGAGAGGGCTCGCTTCAGCCATAAATTGTATATTAAATAGGATTTCAACCAATTTAATATACAGTCTACGGCTCCAACTCACTGCTGGCTACATATTGCTACTATAAGTAGTAACATGATACGTCCCAAATCGCATCAGAATGAGTCTTGAGGTGTTTTCAGGTGGAATGCAAAGTGGATTTTAGATGCATCATAATTGTACATAAAGTTAATGCAAAGATGCCAGTGCAGACTAATAGATTTGGTTTGGGTTGCACAAATTGAGGCACATCTGTATGAACTGAAAATCTTACAACTTGAGTTAAAAAAAAAATATAGTGCCTTATCCAACGGATTTATGACTTCAATCCATGACTCTACAGAGACAAAGAAGTCAAGAGGTCAGTGGGGTCGGGGATGAAATGACAAAAAAACGTGGAGAACAAAGACAAGCAGCAAAAATATTCCAATGTGAGCCAATAAAGCAAGAAAATGAAATTAAATTTTGGCATGCATTCACTGTGTACACACCTTTAAAGTGCAGTAATTGTGGCCTTGCAAATTTGGAACTTTAATTAGGGCACCATTACGTAGAAGTCTTAAATACAATTTGGACAGGTCTTACAAGATGATGGATCGTGACGTTATGAAGTTTTATGTAGTTCTATTAACTGTAGTCTCACTTTTTTTGCGTTAATCACGGTCTAACAACCACAAAATGAAGCCAACGTGGTGTATGATTGTCTTTCAAACCTCCATGAAACCCTGACTCCAGGGGCGCCTGGGCAGCTCAGTTGGTAAAGCGTGTGCCCCATGTACAGAGGCTGTGAGTCCTTTGCAGCGGCTGTGGGTTCAAATCTTGCCTGCAGCCCTTTGCTGCGTGTTATTCCCCCACTCTCTGTCCCTGATTCTTGTCATGTCTTCAGCTGTCCTATCGATTAAAGGGATAAAAAATTGTGTTACTGTGAGTTTGAAGGGGAGTTTTTTTGTTTGTTTGTTTTTTTGTCTGTGTATTTAGTGGATAGATCAGCTTGGATGTTAGCTTGGTGGGGTTGCTAGAGATGAAGGGAAGTTCATTTTGAGTGATTTTGTGACTTATGATATATTTTTTCTAATCAGTATTCTGGTGTCTGGAACTGATTCTTCCCAGCCTTTTTTCCATGCCAGTATGACCAAAATAGCTTGAGAAATTAGTGAAAGATTTAAATGGTTACAAGGCTATATGATTAATTTATCAAACCAAAAAACAAATTCCAGAGGAAGTTTGGCAGGCTTGAGAGGGAGCGCGTTTCATTTTGCAGCCACCCCCCACCCCTCCTTTTCCCTCTCACCTCGTCCACCCCTAAGGGGGAGCCTGCCATTTCCAGGCAACAAAAGCGGGACATGGCCAGCAGGCTTTGATGTTTATTTTAGCAGGCCGTCCCCCTGCTGCTTGGCCTTCTTTTGTGTCCGTCCAGGTACAACAAGCGCCCCCCTCAACAACCTCCCCCCCAGAAAACAAGCCTCCTGAGGCGTTCTCTGCGCTTGACCCGGGGTCAGGGGATGTCCTGTACTTAAACCCTTAACCCGCCAACACCCCTCACCCCGCCTCCCGTCTTTCCTCAGTCTGGAGCTCTCCTTATCCTCTCCATTTCACAGTCACCTATCACCTCCTCACGGACTTCACACATACACACTGACCTTCGCCCTGTTTATACACAGAGGGAAAAGACGGTACTGTTAACACCATTAACTGTTCTTGTGGGACTGTGACTGGTTTGTGGGTTTATGTGCGCTGTACAGTTGCCAACATTTTAAAAGACATTGCTTCCAGATTTCTAATACTAATCAATATTAATTTGAGCATTGGCCCCGCTAGCCACCAACCCCCTGAATGCTATATGCCATAATTGCAGGTGTAATGTAAACTTGTGTAAAAAAAAAACAAAAAAAAAAAACTTCCTCAGCTGTGACACTTGTGTTGTCTACTTTTCCCATGAATTGTGATGCAGTGTTCCCGAATAAAAAACAAGCTAGACTTCTTGGCTAGTTGAGGAAACTGGTTGCACACACCACAGTATGTTATGTCCTTAGATGTGTCATATTTTAACCACTTAAACTCCTGCTTCCATTCACTCCGTTTCGTATTTTCACAGTACACCTTTTATGTTTCTGCTTCTTCTGTCAGGATTGCGTTAGACTCACATCTTGGTAACGCCGACACATCGGTAGCTAGCTGGCAAAAAGTCCTGTTTACTGTTTCCGTATGTTGAACTAAAAGCTGCAAATGAATCAGGATGTTTGTGGAACTGTAACACTGCATTGGAGAATATTCATCATATGGGGATAAATCTTAGTGGCCACCTACATGGAATATTTAGTGGCCACACAGTAAATCTTTGTGGTCACGGGCAATGGTTAATATCAAATCCTGTTAAGTATTAGAGATGCTCTGACACCATTCCTTTCCTTGTCCGTGCTGTTTCTGGCCTGAACTTTGCATATTGACTGATACCGAGTTCAGTCCAGTCTGTAAGAAGTCTGTTTTGTCATCCTAAAACAGTTCAGTCCTTTCCAGATCACAATCACAACAGAAAGACAACTTGACTCAACAACTAATCCACTTTAGGTTTTACTGTGGATCCTGACAAAAAAAAAAAAGTCAAATAAAGAAATGAAAGTTTGAAATAACAGCATATGTGTTTGCCGTTCAATAACAGTTTATTTGCAACATAAACACTGGGTACTCAATGGTGCTGTTGATCAGTCAGTCAGTAACTCATTCAGTCGGCAGCGTTGGCCTTGGCTTCGCCGAGACTCCGGCCCTCCAAGAAACATTCTGACTGGGACGCAATCTGATGCCAAGGTAAAGCTGATGTTCTCACCTCTACTGACCATATTTAATATGAGGGACCGAACGCTGCTGGGAAGTAGAAGGGTCCTCTTTTTGTGGCTCATAAATTATGTGGTCTCGGATTGGTGCATTGACTTGCATACTCGCCAATATCTGATCCCACATTTAAGGCTTTATCAGAAGCATTTTCTGATACAGGTAGCTGTATGAGAACAACCTAACTAATTATAATCACTCACCACTAAATACATCCATTGTGGACAGTAATGCGTATATCCTTGTTGTCATGTGTCTTTCGTCTGTATTTGTGCTATCACAATAGAATTTGCATAACCTCAGCAGCAAGAGAAGGAGGGCGGGGGGGATCTTTGGAGGGAGTCAGGCGAGGAGGGAATGGGGGATTGGTGGAGGTGGAGGTGGTGGTTGTTGCGGCGGAGGGGGTTACGTTTCCTTTCACTAGCTGCCAATCCATCAAAGCTCAGTCTAGCGCTGTGGGGGCCGACAGGCAGCACAGAAAAGAACAAGGCCCGGCAACAGAGCCCCCTCTCCACGGCCATCACTCATCCCCCAGCAGGCTCTGAACTCTGCCTGACCTTTCTCCAGAGCCTCCTCAACCAACTTCCACTCCTTAGCACCTAGTTAGCCTTAAAGACGCAGCGCCGCGGACCGCCAGCGTCTGGCCATTCGTCTTTTTTCGGTGTGTTTTTTAACTGAAGAGTGTTTTTTTTTTGAAGAGACCGAGTGTTCAGTCCTACCTCCAGTTCTTTGTTTATATATGTGGTGAGGGGGGGTTTACATCTCATCCCTACAGAAGTGCAGCCTCTCCCTGACAACCAGATTGTCAGACAGCAAAGAGGAAACACAGAAAAGCTGAAATCGACGAGCCACACACACACACACACGCACACTGCAGAGGGGCGGTGAGAACACTAGTTGACATCATTAGGCCGGACACATTTTTGTCACGCTTCCAGATTCGACGCGTCTGCATTTTGCTGAATGCCGACTCGCTCTCACTATTTCTCTTCCCCTCCCACCCAGCCTCATTCCCTCTATCTCTTTGTCCTGCTTACATGTTTAATACTGGAGACGCCCCAGCTCATCAGAGCTGTCCAGACAACACTTTGCACTGGTGTGGGAGGAAATAAAGACCCAAACAATAAAAAGGGAAAAAAAGAGAGACATGGAGAGAAAGGATGTAAAAACAAAACAGTGCCCTGGAGATCCTGATCCTGTCTGCCGTGCAGCCAACACTCCGAGGCTTGTGTCTGAGCTAAACATTTCAGGCATCTCTGAATACAGCAGAAATCACCGGCTCCTTTTTCCTGGGTTTATTTTACTCAGGATTCCTCTCTTTCCATAACACATTACTCCCTGTCTGTCCAGTCTCAGTGCATTAGCCCCAGTCTGGACACATCAGAGTAATTCATACTTACTTGGCGGTGTGGCACTTTTTGCTTTGTCCCGGCAGCCTAATTGTGTTTTCTTGTGTCATCTGTTTTTTTTCTAAAAGGTTCAGCAGAAATACAGTGACATGGTAAGTGTGTGCCCAACAGGGGAAATCTTGTTACTGTGACAAAGACCTGAAGGCTGTGTATGTCTTTGAGATTCAACTATATCACATTTGAGGATTGCACACCAGAAAGCAAACAAAGCATTGTTATCACATTGTTATCATTACATTTGAAGCCTCCACCTGTGTCAGTTCTATGTTACATGAATTTCCATTTCTGTTACCTCTGTGACCCGATTTTGCAGCAGTTGGAGATGGATGGATGGACTGAATATTTTGGATAGACCAATATAGCAGTTTACTGATTTGCTGACAATCAGGTGGCCCCCCGACTTGGCAGAGAAAAGAATAAATTATATTAAATACAATATATATTAAATACAAAGTTAATGTAAATCCATGAATAAATGATGTGACGCCTCATTCGCATATTTGTGCAAGTTGAAAATATTCAGCTTTAGACAAAAAAAAAAAATAGGTCTATCGTGGGGCTCTTGCCGAGTTTTATGTGGTGAGGAGCA
This sequence comes from Lutjanus campechanus, assembly GCA_027495735.1. Lineage (NCBI taxonomy): Eukaryota > Metazoa > Chordata > Actinopteri > Lutjaniformes > Lutjanidae > Lutjanus > Lutjanus campechanus. The sequence goes on from JAJHUR010085425.1 coordinate 18,060, forward strand.
GGTCGGAGCTGAGGCACACAGCCAACAGACAGCTGCTGAGAGCCAGGGAGCTTTGGAGAAGAGAGCTGGGGACAGACCGGAGCTTCTGGAGGAAAAATCACTGGAGTCACACTGATTTTGCTCTGATGAGGACTTTTCTGGCAGGAGAAGAGCTCAGAGTTTATGTTTCAAACTTCTGGCCTTAAAACGTGGATTTATCTTAAAGCTTCTAGCTTCTCGACCTGTCTGCAGCAGCGACCAACTGAGGAATCACAGACCCGTTTACCTGTGATAGGACAGCTCAGAGTTTCTTTTTAAAGCTTAGGGATTTATCACTTTATGTCTCACTTCTCAACCTGTCTGCAGCAGCAACCCATGGAACAGATGACCTCAGACTGCCGGCCAATACTAGCTATCTGTTAGCATGGTAGCTTATGGCTTCCTGTTTGGGATGAATAGACACACTCATGCGAGTAATGCAAATAACTACATTTGACCCCAAACTGATCCAGCAATCAAACTTATGTAAGTAACACAAGGTGAATGTTCGCTTTGCTTTCACCAAAAGCGAAGCAAAAAGGGTAATTTTCTTGTTTTGGTGCGTATTTATGGGTGCAGGGCCAAAGCACATACTTAATCTGCATACACCTTTGTTTTAGACCAAGATTGTAAGTGGTTTACACAAAGTTTTTACTTCAAAAAGAAGGCAGCCTCAGCCATGAAGGCCAAAACCATGTCCTGAAACACATCTAGACATTGACCTTTGTCATGTGACCAGTCCTCTGACAGATCCTTAGGGGAATGCTGAGTCACCTGGGCTTTTTCACAGTCATTTTTGGCTGTGATGAGTCAAACCCTGGCGAGCTGATTTGCTTTTCCTTTAATTGTTAAAATGTGCTGAACTATGCTGAGTCGAGCCTGACATGGACCATGTCTGGAGTGGGGCCAAACCACACCTGACCCGCCTCCCAGTGGGTTGTGGTGATATCTTGCCGACAGTGACCAACCCATGATTAACCTAATTTCTTGCCCTCAAACAACCATGTGTTGCAAAGCTCAAATCATATGTCTGTGCAGGAGACCGGTGGGCTGACATGCTGAGTCAATGGGGTCAAGCCAAGCCAGCACATGCGTACAGAAACTGAGCTTTCGACCTTTGACATGTAATGAATGCTCTGACAGGTCCACCAGGGCAATTTTGATTCAAGGACACTGTCGTCACAAGCAAAGCAACATTTATTGTTGTTGCTGAAAAGTCTAAAATGACCTGTTTATGTGGAACCTCATCACAACCTCTAGTCAAATGTTAAAGATGAGTGTGACAGTGTTGCAAAATCTTTACCAGACATTCACCCCGAAAAAGGCTCCACTGTGCTAACGAAATTGTCTCATTGAAATGAAAACGTGGGGCTGCATTTTCTCAGTCCGCACTGTTGTCAGTCTGAACACACCCTAAGTGGGTATTAAGACTGAAAACAGCCCTATGTTAAAAAAAAAA
>JAJHUR010085426.1:0-14480 GCA_027495735.1 Lutjanus campechanus
ACAGGGTAGGATGTAAACATGGCGTCGATCTCGCGATATTTTCACACGTGCGTCCATTAAGATATATACGAAGCCTTGCGAGATCGACGCCATGTTTACATCCAGGATGGTTTTGTGAACTGAAGATCTTCACCCATCTTCACATCGGCATAGGGGTAAGTACATATTGAATAGATGATTATCTAAGAATGGAATATCGCTTTAAGTATGTGTCATATTTAAAATATTTTCAAGGCTTTACTCTGCTGCCAGACAACCTTTTCTTATGGGAAATCGTTGTCAAATGTCAAATGTCACTGTCTCCAAACCAACCAAACTCTTTTGGTGAAATAAGTAATTTTACCTCACCGAACACAAGAATTTCTGGTCTCGGGCTGCCTCAAACTGTTTGTTTGATTGTGTTACTTTGGTGAATTTGAAGTATCCTTTTAAATACTGAAGTCACATAATAACACAAAGTAACAGATCGAGGGCAGCAGTAGACCAGAAACTCCATTTGGCTTATATAAAAGTGGTTTCCTGTTGGAAAAGGCTGTCTGATGGCAAAGTCAAATGGTAAAAATATTCTAAATATCATGCACACTAGGTTAGGGTTAAAATGTATCTCACTACTGAGCCCATCTACTGCAGTATATTCCTTAGCTTCTTGTACTCTTGTTGCTTCTCAAAACTAGGGGCGTGCTGACTGCCATGTATTTTGGGTAAGACACTGACTATCGATAAGTATCTCACACAACCCCACTTCAGAAAATCCCAAACTATCCGTTTAAAGTCGACCTTGGGCTAGTTATGCCGTATTTTGGACTGTGGCACATTTGTAGTTTTTAATTTGCATTTAATCAAGCAAAATAATCGAGAGCAATACAGAGCGCTATTATGCAACCTGGTGCAACATAATTGCAACACAGTCTAAAAGGCTCGGCCTCATGGGGGATTTGAATGCCACCTGTGTATTTGGCCTCATGTAGCCCATTAGAGGGAATATATGCATTAGTGAACTTACTAATGAATAGAGACTGAGGTCTGTCTTGTTGGCTGATTAAAATTAAGCACCTAAGAATCTAGTTTATTGGGTGCACCTCCCTGCTTTCTGAATCCTTCAAAACATTCAGTGGTGTGTGTGTTTCTGGGGTTAGACACGAACAGGAGATTTTCCTCTGCCTTGTTTTGACAGGATTATTATTTCCAGGTCAGCAAGGGTAACATAAAAAAAACATCACACATCACTGATTTCTGATGTTCTGCATTGGGTTTGTTTAAATATTCTTCCTTAAAAAAAAAAAGACTGAGAAAGCTTCTATTTTCAGAAATGCAACAACCGCCCTGTGTTTCTCAGCACAGCTCTCATGGAGGTCGCTTTGTTGGCAAGTGCTCACAGCGACAAATGGGAAAGTTGTATTTCACTTCACTGAATTAAATATTTGCATCAACCAGACAACAGTCTGGATGGCTCCAGATTTGAACAAAAGATGTGGGTGTTCGCTGAACACCAAGAACCAGTTGGCTATTTTCCCCGTTCATGCTACTCCCACAGGGACACATGGCCTGTAATAATCAAAATATTGCACACAAATCACCAAATTATTACAGAGAAAATTGCTGTGAATTACCTGATCCCACCCAGTGTAACAACTGCTGAATGTGTACAGTCTTAGGGAGGATGGGAAGCAGCCTGGATTCACCTGTAAGCTGCGGTATATTGTGCTTTGTGCAAAGAAAGGATGATATTGATATTAGGCCTGTAAGTAATGATTATTTTAATTATAAATTAATCTATCGATCATTTTCTTGATTCTCGATTCATATATATATATCAGACTAAATATTTTTGTCTTTGTAAATACTATAACAAATAATATTTATACTGTGTTCATATATATTAGCCCTTATCCAGTTTTCTTTAGCCTGTATATACATAAATTCCTTAATTTAGTCATTTAAGCTATATTGTATCCATATGTAAATCTATATATACACATATACACACCTTTATCATATGCCTGTGTTAACCCAAATTGAATTATTTTACATGCACACACATACAGACATATACATACACTGCCTGGCCAAAAAAAAAGTCACCACCCTGATTTACGTAAGTAAATAGGTAAGAGCCTTCTATTGGATAATTACTGCAGTAATTAGTATGTTTCAGCTGGCAACAAGTTATTTAACCCTAACTGATGCAGTGAGTAGCTTCTCATTTCTTCAACAACCATGTCAGAAGTACGTATCCTATGGTCGTGAAAAAGATGTTACTGTGTTTCAGAAGGGTCAAATTATTGGCCTGCATCAAACAAAACAACTAAGGAGCTGAAACCACTAAAATTGGGTTAAGAACTGTCCAATGCATTATGAACACCTGGAAGGATAGTGGTGAACAATCATCTTCGAGGAAGAATTGTGGTCGGAAAAAAAATCTTAAATGATCGTGATCGGAGATCACTTAAACATTTGGTGAAATCAAATCAACAGTAGAACTCACGGCCATGTTTAATAGTGAAAGTAAGAGCATTTCCACACACACCATGTGAAGAGAACTCAAGGGATTGGGACTAAACCGCTGTGTAGCCTTAAGAAAACCACTTATCAGTGAGGCCAATCGGGAAAAAAGGGCTTCCTTTTGCTAGGGAGCATAAAGATTGGACTCTGGAGCAACGGAAAAAGTTTGTGTGATCTGATGAGTCCAGATTTACCCTGTTCCAGAGTGATGGGTGCATCAGGGCAAGAAGAGAGGTAGATGAAGCGATGCGCCTATCATGCCTAGTGCCTGCCGCATAAGCCTGTGGGGGCAGTGTTATGATCTGGGGTTGCTTCAGTTGGTCAGGTCGAGGTTCAGCAACGTTATGAGCCCAAAAAATGAGGTCAGCTCCACTACCTGAATATACTGAATGAGCAGGTTTTTCCATCAATGGATTTTTTCTTCCCTGATGACACGGGCATATTCCAGGATCACAATGCCAGGACTCATCGGGCTCAAATTGTGAAAGAGTGGTTCAGGGAGCATGCAACATCATTTTCACACGCGGATTGGCCACCACAGAGTCCAGACCTTAACCTCATTGAGAATCTTTGGGATGTGCTGGAGCAGACTTTATGCAAGCGGTCTGTAGTGGTTAACATTATGCATTCAGGCTGCAAAAGGTGCAGGTGGCAACTACAGTATATGAGCTGCTATAAAGCAACATGCTAAGCACTTGGCAAGGTGAAAATGCTCTCTGCAGTTCACAGCTCTGGAACACAGGCATTGTATTGAGGTTGAAGCAGCATAGACACATAGTGTGCAGACATTTGTACAATTGTTTTTAACAACACTGAGCCAAAAAAACAAGACTTCAGAAGCAACGCTGAAAAGATACTGAAAACAGCATATTCTCTTCAACACAAGGCGTCGTCCTGTTAGACTGAGTGCTGCGATACCAGCTCTACACCCGCCAGCTTTCTTTTTTATTCTCCACATAATAGAATTAGGCTGTTTGAGCTGCGAGTGAAGTGCGTTCCACTGCGGTGTTCGGAGGAGAACGGTGCTGCAGCAAACACACTCGGGGTGTCCATGACAAAGGCTGGGTTTGGCAGATGTTGAGAATCTGCCAGTTTGTTTTTATGAAGCCTCCTTTGCTCTGTGTTATCGCTCAGCTCAGGAAGACCCCCCCTGGTGTCTGTGTGTGTGTGTGTGAGTGTGTTTCCCACAGAGTGTAATTGTGAGTTTAATTAGGTTAGCTGCTGAATCAAACACTGCAAAAAATAGAGTGAGGAACGGTCTGATACTGAGGCAGAGAAAAGATTTTTTTTTTAAAAGGGACAGATCTCGGCAGACTGGTGAGGAGGTAATTAAGCCGTCTTGAACAAACCCTGTGGAATTAGCCTCCATTAAACCCCCGGCCCCTCCTCCTCCTTCTCCTCCTCCTCCTACTTCCTGCTTCTCCTCCTCCTTTCTTTTTTGCGCTTCCATCTCTTTCATTCGACCGTTTTATGTATTTTCACTCACAGCTATTTGGTTGATGCTGCTCACAGCCTCATATCGGGCTCACTCTCGTCTCTTTTGCCCTCTTCCTGTTCCCATGGTTACCTGATGACCCTTTGGATATTCAGAATTGTAAAAAGCATCACATCTAATTGCACTCGCACCATCGGCCATCCTCTCCTTATCAGTTCAGTGAAGTTCTCTGCTTCCTTCCTTCCCTTCCTCCTTCCCTTCCTCCACCCTGCTTCGTTTCTTTCCCCCTCTTCATACCTGCAGAGGATGACAGCCCGGGAGAAGCCGACAGGCAGGTTGTCATGGCAACAGCAAACAGGTAGCTGCAGGGTACAGAGCAGGTGAGGAGGGAAGGGGGAGAAGGAACGGAAGGACGGTTTTGAAGATTTAAGTGAGTGTGTGACGGTGGAAGATTGCACAGTAAGATAGACGCCTCCTTCCCTCCCTCCCTCCCTCCTCCTCCTCACCTTTTGACTTCTTATTGCTCTCTCCGTCTCTCGAGGGCGTCTCTCCGTCGTTCCTGGATGGTGTTAACAGATAGCTGATATGTCAGCAGATAAGCCCAGCTACCTGGCATCACAGCACTATGGCAACGTGGCCTGAATGGGGAAAAAAAGGTTTAGAGACGAGGCAGTTAGCGTTCTAACAGCTTGTAGCGATGCACAGACCTTTTTCACCCTCTGACAAACAGATAAACTGAGTGTCCCCACATTTGAATAAAACAGCCTCCTCATGCATTGCTTTTTTTCTTTGCAGCTATCGACCTGCTGTATGGAGGAATTTACTGTTTTATGTGCCAAGACTACATATATGACAAAGACATGGAGCAGATTGCCAAAGAGGAACAGAGGAAAGCATGGAAAATGCAAGGTATGACAGCATTAAACACGCATGGCCATACACACCATGCCAAAGTTGTATTATGTCTCCAATGACTATTACAGCTCTTGTTCCAAGGGTTTGAGTGAAAATGTGTTGGCTACAGAAGATGCCTGTTGGCAAAGTTACGCAACGAACTGCTGTGGACAGGGTCAGAAGCAAAATACATTTCAGCCACTTAAAAAGGCCCTCCTAAAAAAAATCAGTATCAGTTAAAGTGTATCCTATATTAACAATGTTTTCACCACTTTACCTTGCCGTCGGACAGTCTTTTCTGATGGGAAACCGCTGTTATATCAACCACATCTCACTTTCTCCATACCAACCAAACCCCAGAGATGAAATCTCTGGAAAATCTCCTACCACTGCCTCAGTCTCTTAGTTTGTTTGTGTTATTGTGTGACTTCAGTGAATCAGAACTATCCTTTCAACTCACAGAGGCAGCGGTAGACAAGCCACTCCCGTGTTCTGTGAGGTGAAAATACAGATTTTGCCTTTGGAGTTTGGTTGGTTTGGAGAAAGCAACATTTGGCTTATATAACTGCGGTATCCTGTCAAAAGACCCTATGTGACAGCAAAGTAAATTGATGAAAATATTTTAAATACAGCATACACTGTTGTTTTTGTTTGTTTTTTTTGTTTTTGAGGTGGAGCTTTTTTAGTTGGCTAAAATACCATTTGTTGCTGACCCTGTCCACAGCAGTTCATTGCTTATCTTATTTGCGAACTATCCCTTTAAAGCTAGAAAGAGATGAGAGAAGCATGCAATCCTTTGTGTGTGTGTATGTGATGTTCCAGGCATAGGGGAGAAGTACTCAACATGGGAGCCCACCAAGAGGGAACTGGAGCTGCTCCGCCACAACCCCAAGAGGAGGAGAATCACCTCCAACTGTACTATTGGTTAGTATCTCTCTCACACACACGCAGCAGTGTTTGATAGGATGCCTGTGTAGCTGCAAAGAGCTGGTGTCAATCTGGGCCAATGGCTCAGTTTCACAAAGAGAGGGACACAATAGAGGTGTCAGAGGGAATAGCATAATGCTGCAGAGGTGATCTGGTAGAGTTGCTATGTTGAACTTATTGTTTTGACTCTGCTTTGGCAATAATAGTCATTATTTTGATTGTAATATAAATGAAACATATTAAAATACAAATTATCCTGAATATAAGTGAAAAGCTCAGGATTTGAACCTAAACATTAACCTTAAATCATCCATAAATACTGAAAATGATTCCAAAGAACACCAAAACAAAGATAAAATCAAAATATACCTTAAAGTGCCAGAAGTTTACCAATTAGGAGACGCACAGCCTCAGGAAATGTGCATCTTTTAAACTGCTCAGATTTGAAGCAAAGTCCTCCAGAGGGCATTTGCTTTAGGCTTCCGATAAATATATCATCTCTGATCAGCCAACTTTAAGTTTTTGTAAACGTTGCTTTTCTGTTCAAGGTTTTCACACACTCTAGTTCCAAGATATGTGAACTCTTTCATATTCTCTCCTTGTTTCCCAGCAGGGGACAATTAAAGTGTAACTTCACCCCCAGGTCTGAGTATGACTCCACCCTCTGCATAATTTTGAAAGATGCTAAAAAGTAGCTAAGGGGCTTACAAGGGTTGGGGGGTGGATGCGTGAGGGAGAAGTTGCTCAGTAAAGTGGGCTGCCCACCTCTGATTAAAGGGCCTTTTTTTTCTTCGTTTTTTAAAAACTTATATGTCATGATGTGAATAAGCTCCAGTTGGTGACTCAGTCATTGGCCTTGCAAAGTTCAGGGTGATTTAATATGGGAGATGGTGTGTTGAGCCATTTAGGTTACAGCTCAAACACACTTTTACATGTGTTTAATCCTGGGTGACAATGTTCCCACACAAGCACTCTAAGTATCAATGACTGGAGGTGCCAAAACCTTCTACAACTCAAACATTAAAAGTCAGTACTCTGCTTCAGCCGCCAACGGGAATGACCACAAACCTAACCCGGGATCTGGGTGTGGTCAACATCCACATTAAAGGGGCATGTTTTTTTGTTTTTTTTTTCCACTTGCCCAGACAGGCAAGTGAGCCAGAAATCTACTTTTCCAATCTGAGTTTTTACTTGCTCCTGTACAAGTTGTTTTATTTATTAGCACTTACCAAATAACAGCAAAGAGTAAAGTTAAATGTCATTTTTAATCTAGGGCTGCAATGTCTATAAAATGTCAGAAAATAGCAACAACAAAAAAAAGTCCATCCAAGTTTCTCAAACTCCAAATGTCTTGTTTTGTCAGTCCAAAATCCAGACATATTTAGTGTAATATGATAATAAAAGTAGGAAACTTCCGTATTTGAGAGGCTGAAAACAGCATTTCCTGACATTTTTGTGTATAAATTTACTTTAAACAGTAATGGATTACCAAAATAGATTATAACTTCATTCTTTTTTACACTTGCCCGGTTGGGCAAGTGAGTTGCTAGATTTATGAGCCCTACATGGCATTTTACTTGACCCGGGCAAGTGGGTAATCCTTATTGTTGAGGTTTTTCCACTCACCTGTAGTGCTATTCATCCATCCAGATAATTGTGGTGTGAATTGCTGAGTTTTAAAGTTATTGGCCATAGAGATGTCTGCCTTCTCTCAAATATAATAGAACTAGACGGCATTCGGCTTGTGGTGCTTAAAGCGACCAAAGAATACATTTGACAAACTCAACAGCAGTGTCTCTTTCCAGAAACCATGAACTGATTACTCAAGATAATCCACAGAACTTGCTGTGACCCGTCACATGAAGAATATATCAAGAATTACTTATGTCTCAGCAGGATTTAGGAAAACCTGCGTTTTCTCCTGAGTCGCTGTCTTTACCGGTCTCTCTATACTGTAAAGTGGATGAGACAGCTGCAGCTGATTTAGAACGCTGCCGCTCAAATCATCACTAAGACCAGGAGATTATGAAGCATCTAGACCTCTCAGATGGTCTCAACAACTCTGCTCACTGTCTCCAGGGTCTAAACTAAACCAGCAGAAGAAGCATTTAGGTTTATGCTTCACATAATTGGAACAAACTCGCAGTAAAGTCTTAAGCCCCGATTTAAACTGTTTGCCACTGCATTGACATTAGATTTGGGACCACTTTTCATTGTTTTTATTTATTTTGTTTATATTCTGCTGTGTTTCTTGTCTAATGCGTGCTGTCTTATGTAAAGCACTTTGAATTACCTTGTTGTTGAAAGGTGCTATTCAAATAAACAGGCCTTGCTTTGCTTATTGTGTAAATAGTTGAAAACAGTCTGAACTTCACTGTAAACAAAGAAATTGCACTTCCTCAAACAAACTCGGGCGTCATCGGAAAAACTAGCATGGCAACAATTAATCTTGACAAAAGCTGAGCTGACAGCAAGTTTGATAAGTAGACAAATAACAGGCCATGTCTGGTATTCTCTGTTTTATATCATTATACATTGAAGATCTTGAGGTTTTGACTGTTAGTAGGACAGAAACAGAAGTCATGTTGGGCTCTGGAAACTTGCAATAGGTATTTTCTACTATTTTCTGGCAAAGATGATAAGATTTTAAGGGTTAATTGTTAAAGAAAATAAGCATTAGCTGCAGTGTAGTAGTCAGTATTAGCTGTGTTTGGATCCAAATGTATCACACATTTTAACAGAATTTCAAGTAAATCAATACAAGAAAATGCAAATGAATGTTTTTTCCATTCACTATCATTACGTTAAGCTGTAGGTGGCGCCAATTCTCCAGTCAGAAACCCATCATACCGCTGTATAAGAAAAACAACATGACATAATTAAAAGAACACCAGTTGAACATCAGTGTATAAAATACATTACACACAGTGATACATGTTCATTTCATGTATTTATGTAAGGAAGGTTATATCAGATCAAAATATTTATTGTTCAGACTGACAGACTTTATTGTTTGGTCTAATTATACACTCATTCTGCAACACGTTTCTAACACGGTTGGGACAGGAGCATGTTTACCACTGTGTTGCATCACCTTTTTCTTTTAACACTCAGCAAGCATTTGGGAACTTGGGACACTAATCGCTGAAGCTTTGAAAGCAAAATGCTTTCTGATTCTTGCTTAACATATGACTCCATGTGCTCAACGGTCTGAAGTCTCCATTGTTGTATTCTTTGCTTCATAATGCTGCACATATTTTCAGTGGGAGACACGTCTGGACTTAATCAGTTTGGACGCTAAATGTCTCGTCTTTGCTCTGTATTCATTTGAAAACAAGTCAAAAATAGTATTTGCAGATCATCACAGTCTGTTTATTTACATTTAATACAACATCCCAACTTTTTTTGGACTTGGGGTTGTATTATAGAGCCATGGGGAGGGATGAGGAGACTGCCAGGACACAGCTGATTAGTCGTGTGTCAGGATTTATTCAGAAAAAGTGTTTCACTCTCCCTTTAAACACATTAACTCCTTTTCGAAAAGGCAATTTTTTTGTTTTTCATCATCCTTTTCTGATGCAATACTTAAAAATGTGCGTGAAAATACATTGATGGAAACACGGTTAGTGACATCCTGTGTGCCGAGTCTGCCGACACAGCCTACATACGACTGATCGCTGGTCTATCATGCAGATATGGGCGGGCAGACTTGTTGTCTTCGGAGAAAAGCAGCAGCACAGTACTAAAGCAACAGGGAACATTAGAGTGAAGTAGCGTTTTGGTTTGGCAGTGTGTGGCACCGAGGAGAGCTGCCATACGTTTAACACCTTGTAGCAGCCTGCAGGAATCTGCTCTAGCATCATTAACATCCCTGGCACTGGCTTAGGTGAGGGAAATTACAGGCCTGGCTGCTCATCTGTGAGAACACTACCTCCCACCTCCTTCTCCTATGTCCTCTTTTCTTTCCTTCAGTCCTTCCACCTTCCCTCCTGTTTTTTTCCTCCCCTCGTCTCCCCTCGTCTGTCTGTGCCTGTGTGTGGTTCAGTCTGCTGTAATCCGACAAGGGTTTCCCTGCATGCAGTCCAACGTTGCCTCAGGGACATCACGGTATTACTGTGTGTGTGTGTGTGTGTGTGTGTGTGTGTGTGTGTGTGTGTGTGTGTGTGGGGTTGTCTAGCGTTAACAGCACTGCAGCTTCGATGGCCCACTGCAGCAGCCAAGAAAAATGATCTGGCACTCTTCAGCTCTTTTCTTTCTGTCCTCCCTTTTTTCTTCTTTCCTCCCTCACCCACCTCCACCCATTCGTTCTTCTCTTCTTTTCTTCTTTGTTTTCTGTGTCTTATTTCTTCTCTCTCCGTTCTCAACCCTCAGGCCTGCGAGGTCTGATAAACCTGGGCAACACATGCTTCATGAACTGCATCGTCCAGGCGCTGACGCACACGCCGCTGCTGCGCGACTTCTTCCTGTCCGACCGACACAAATGCGAGATGCAGAGCAACTCCTGTTTGGTGTGTGAGATGTCGCAGCTCTTCCAGGAGGTAGCTTTCTCCCCCTTTTTTTTTTAAAGAATTTATTTGAATAGGTGGAAGAACAATAAGTTGAAGCATAGAAAGGGGTGCTGTCACTCTCACATGCACGCTTTCCTTCACCAGTTCTACTCAGGCCACCGATCGCCACACATCCCCTTCCGTCTTCTGCATCTGGTGTGGACTCACGCCCGTCACCTGGCCGGCTACGAGCAGCAGGACGCCCACGAATTCCTCATCGCAGCACTGGACGTCCTGCACAGACACTGCAAAGGTCAGACACAGACATTAAAACAAGAGGTATTAACATGCACCTTGGGTGATCCAATCACAAGTGAGCACCTCTGAGTACGTCAGTAGACCAAATGCATAACCAACATTCTGGAACAGTCCCAGTTTTCTTTACACAAATAAGATAGCTTTATGTCTAATAATTGTCATAGACACCAGTTCACAAAGTTTCTCTGGTTTCTCATAACTAAACAACTCACAAGATTGTGCAGTTTTTTTGTTTTTTTTTAAGAAGTCGGGGGTGTTTCTCCACATGCAACAACAAAGTAACCTATATTAGTTACTGTTTACTGTATTTGTAAGATTTAACATTTTTTTGTCAATAAAATGTTCTTTTCTTTCAGAAATTTAGTGTAAATTCTGAAATGAAGTTGAAACTGTGTTCGAACACCTAGATCAGGTCTATTCAAATGATGTCTGTCGTCCAAATCCAGCCCTTTAATGACCTTTATCTGTCCTTTTAATAATTTATAAATATGGAAAAAAAAGATAATTGAATGATTTATTCAAATAAAAGCTAAGCTAATTAGCCCATTCAATGTTAAAGTGATACTCCACTTTACATGATAACCCACTCAGTATGTACTCACCACTATGCCGATGTGATGATAGGTGCAGATCTTCAGTTCACAAAACAGCACTGGAGTTTCAGCAGAAAACAGGGTAGCAGCCTCATCTAGTACAATGGCAGTGAATGGTGGCCACGGATAAAACATGAAAAAAAGAACACAAAACAAACACAAAATGTCTCCATGTCTGCGAGCCGCGACATTAAAAATTAACCGCAAAAGACGCCATTTACGCCATGTTTTTAGCTGAAATGTCAACTGTAGCATGTAGCCGGTAGGATGTAAACATGGTGTCGATCTCGCGAGACTTAGTATGTATCTTAATGGCTGCACATGCGGAAGTCTCGCGAGATCGACAACATGTTTACATCTTACCTGCTACATGCTACAGTTGACATTTTGGCTAATTCGGCTTAATTTTTAATGTCGCGGCTTGTGGACACTTGGATTACACCACACAAGCAGGATGGAGACATTTTGTGTTTGTTTTGTGTGCTTTTTTTAACGTTTTATCCGTGGTCACCGATCTCTGCCATTGTACTGGATGAGGCTGCTACCCTGTTTTCTGCTGAAACTCCAGGATTGTTTTGTGAACTTAAGATCTGCACCTATCATCACATCGGCATAGTGGTGAGTACATATTGATGGGTTTTCATGTAAAGTGGAGTATCCTTTTAATGTCTGTTGGTAAACATAGAGAGACATGTAATTTTAACAAGTTTAACCCATGCTGTTTAAGCAGAGAGAATTTAGGAAAGTAAAAGTGAAAGGAAGAAGTCCAACATTGTGTCTTTAAAAACAGCAAGCTACTACATAATGTGTCTTTTCAATTGTGAAAACTAATTAAGTGGAGAAAAACATATAAAGGTGAATTGTTTTACACATTTAAATTCCTAACTTGGCACTTTACTTCAGACTTAAATGTATTGAATTTTAATGCCGAAGTTACAAGAAAGTACAATTAATTATGAATTTGCCGTAGCTGTTTTCAAAGAGTTTATTAAGTTTCTCTCCGCTCAACAGTTCTCAAAAATGCATGTTTTTTCTGAGGGAATCTGGGGATATTGCAGTTACTAGTTCAATGGTGAAATCAGTGTCTTAACAAACATTGTCTACTTATTTTGGCAGGTAAGAGAGTCTCATTTGCATTACAGTGAACTAAATGATGAACTTACAGGATGTCAGTTAAATAGGCGGTGCTTCAATGTGGCTCAGGACACATGAGGTGCACACTGTTGAAAGAATGTGGTCACATGAGGCCCAGACCACTTCTGAATGTGGTCTGAGCGAACAGATCTCAGCGTGTCCTCAATGCGTCTAGGTTGCATTAACACCCGTACTTAAAGCTGATCAGATTGCTGAAGACACTTGCTAATACCAGGTGTAAACAGGCCCAGAGACAGATGTGAAGAAGAAAAAAACTGGAAGAATGACAGAGAGGGGGCTTTTAGCTGAGCGTAGGAGTGATGGGAGGAGAGCTGGTTGGGATGAGTGGATGAGTGGAGTCGAGAGGATGAAAAGAGAAGAGAAAGACTCACTGACTGACAGAGAGACGGAGAAACACAGTACTGATCTCTGTTGGATCTCCATGTGTCTCTGCAGTTCATAAGCAAGAGAGGGGGGCTGTGAAGTTACACAGCATTGCTTTTAGTGACTGCATATGTGTGTGTGTGTGTGTTTTTACATCCACACAGACGACAACGGGAAGAAAGCCAACAACCCCAACCACTGTAACTGCATCATCGACCAAATCTTCACAGGGGGCCTGCAGTCTGACGTCACCTGTCAAGTCTGCCAGTAAGTGTGATGCTGTGTGAGCTTTTTCCTGCAGGAAAACAACATAAAAATCCTTCCAGGTCTCACTAGAGACTCTAGAACGCCAAATATTAACAAAGTCATGACCTTATACACAACAGCATTGTCTCCCAGCACATTTCCATTATGTTACAGCACACCTGCCTTGTAAAACGGTCGTTAAAAAAAGACCAAAAAAATGACTTCACTCGTGTCTCACCGTCCCTGTCCTGAGGTGACCCTCCTGCTTCCTCCATTCACACAGTGCACCATCAATCACACACATACACACACTCACACCCATTTACACACACCGTTCGGCCACACTGCAGCAACAGGAAAACCCTTTCATGGCATACAGCCTGTAAAGCTGATCTCTAGCTCCACCTGGTGGCCAAAGAAAGTGTCAGAGCTTTGTGCTCTGAGATGCATTTTTCACTGACAACATGTAGGACATGGTTTCCTACGCAGTATGGAAAGGTATTGAACTTGATAAGTATGAGAAAAACAGACTGTGGAAAAATATTTTTGTTTCCAGACTATTGCCCCATAGTCTGCTTTCTAAAATATAAAATTGCTGGCATCATTAAGCGGATCTGAGCATTTATGAGTTATGAAGTGATGTAGGTATCAGAAATGTAAACAGACTATCCATGGAAATGATGATGAACACAGCTCTAAAGGTTTGGCTTCCTTGCACAGAAAAAATAAAGCCAATAAACAAGGTTGCACAAGCACCATGAAAACTCATTTTCGCTCCTTATTTATACAAGAGACTAAGAAATATGGACAGTGAACAACAATGAAAATCACTTGAATAAATATTTAAATGAAAGATGAGCAAAAAATGTAAACAAATAAGAATAAATCAGGGTGAGGAAACATCAATAAATCCTTTTGAGAATAAATCCACTGTTGGATGAGATTTAGAATACTTAGAGTTACTACTTACCAGACCCCCAGAGTAGGACTGCCCTGAGTCCTTAGCTTTGAGTGGTACCAGAACTTGTTCTAATGACAGAAGCCCCTTCCACACAGCCTGTTGAAGCCATTAATGTTGCGTTATTCTGCCTCACTGTTCTGTTTAAAACATATGAACTCTGAACTGGAGAGAGAGCATCGTTGTTCCACCGTTAAACTGGCAGCAGGAGTAGTAACAGTGTCGCATTTGCTTCCGAACACTGGAATGCTTTCTAAAATCACACACTGCTGCAGCATTATGCTGCCGTTGTTTGGTTCAGTGTAAAAAAAAAAAGCAAAACTGATGCGGTAACGTGTCTCCCTTACAGCAGGAGTGTGGGATCTCTGTGTAAAAAGAGCTTTAGAGGCCTCCTAGACCTGTATGAGATCAGCAACTCACTGTTGCACTCTCTAGTGGAGCCAAATTGTGTTTTCCCTGAAAAGTAATTAGAAGATTTTGAATTCCATCCCGTGTTACAGGGAGCCACTGTACTGTAGTGAACCTAACACTTGAACAATGTGGGCAGTGTTGCCAGTTTTCTGCTCAATGTTTTTGGTTTTGGGTGGGTTAAAATAGGCTTG